>JAIPRM010002884.1:12919-28371 GCA_025469315.1 Stegophylla sp. TES_Ste_2020
TTCATTCAGAATCTAAAATAATAACCAAATAGAACTTAATAAATTATATATAGAATGCTTAATTTCATGAAAATTGGAACTAATTTGAGTGCTATTACCAGAACAGATAAAAACATGTATTTGATTATGGCTTGATTTGAAATAAACATCGTTAGATGGCTGGTTTTGATACTAACTACAACAACAATTTTCTGTCCTCATTATTAATAATATCGATTATAGGATATCTTTGTTTGATTTTCAATATTTTTACCAACTATGTAATACATACAGTGTGAATATTTGGAGAATTAAAATAAAAAATCCATTTTGAAAAAATTATCTTTTTAGAGAAAAAGGATGGATTGGAGAAGAGGTATACAATACAAGAGAACACTTCGCCCACTCGAACCTACAAGATATTATTATTATTAATACGTATGTGCGTATATAATATAATATTATGTGACTTTCGAGTGGATAACAAGGCGCAGCACGACGACGAGAAAAAAAACATAACGAAACAATAAAATTATTATTGTTGATGGTTGTTACAATGTTACACGCGCGCGCGCGCACACACACACACACAAGGGGATAGATACCACACACACCACCGCCGCCGCCGCGGCTGCCACTTGAACGAAAAATAAATAAACACACGTCGTACGTATGACGACCGCGAACGATAACAACAATAATCGTTTACGTATGTGCGCACACAGTTATTATTACATAATTTTGTACTCTCATCTATAAATCTGGCGAGACGTCTCGAGCTTTCAATCAGCTTTAAATCATCGATGATCAAATTGACGGTCGAAAGAGAATAAGCAAAAAAAAAATCCCCCCCCCCCCCGGTAGAGATGGTGAGAGGAAGAGATCTCCTCCCCTACTAGAGAGGGGTAGTAAGAGGAAAGAGAGGGTGGAGTATGTAAATTCAAAATATGAGCAGTGGGGACGAAATTTTCCTGATAAACGGGTTATATTTAGGGACTACATAATCGTAAACACGTATCGTACAAAGGCGCCATTTTGGAGAGAGCAGAGGTTTCAAAATCCATTTTGAACTACTCAATGGCAATGGTCAGAAAACGAAAATAGGAATCTATAATAAATTTATATAATATAAAAAAAGCTGTTAAATTGTTTTCTAAACCAAATAAACTCAATTATCCTAGAATGCAATTAATTAAATACATTCCTCGCTATCGCTCAGAATCTAGTGATTTTTACCAATGATTGTTATTTTTGTAGAAAAACGTTTTTTTTTTTTTTTTTATTTTTTTTTATAGAAATAATTACTTGGAATTGTACCATCAAATAATATTAGAAATCGCTACTTTAAAGAGGTTATTTATCGAATTTTTCTGAAATTTTGGAAAACATTTTCCAAGCAAATATTAAGGTATTAGGTATTTATAGTAGTATTAAATATCTGAAAATGACTGTGCTAAAATTTGGCATACGCTTAAAAAAAAAAAATGAAATGGTACCCGTAGTATCGAATACGCAATTTCATTAAATTTTAAAGACGTCTTATGATTTTTTAAGACCGAGTTCTTAAAGCAAAATATAATTTAATCACAATTTTTTTTTCAAGTATCAAACTAAAATTTGATGACACAGGTTTTACATGTAGTTACGCCACTGCCCGTCATAATCATAGCTGGAAGTGGATAATTTTACCAAAAAAGTGACTAAAATGCGACCTTTTCAAAAATATTTAGTACTTATATAAGTTATTTAAAAAAAAAATGTTTTTAAATATTTGCAAGGTAAATAAAAATAATTTAAATCTCTTTTCCTACTTATACTTGTTAATAAAAAAAAATTAAAATAGTATCAGAATTAGCAAAGCAAAATACTAAAATATCATTGATCACTTAGAAATTTAGATTAACAATGGACAATTATTTTTATTTATTTTTTTGTTACCAAAATAAAATTACCAACATCTACTATGATTATAACTTATAAGTAATGTCAAATTTTTTAATATTGTATGATTTTAATATTTGTATATTAAGAGACTTAAATTAAAAAAAAAAAAAAGTTACTCTTAATTATTATTATTCATAGGCGCAATTAGAGGTGGACTTGAGGAGAGGCTAAGCCACCTAAAAACTACTCATAGCCACCCCCCCAGAAATTTTGAGAATTACATAAGGATAATGCTTTTTTAGGGGCTAAATCAATCAAAAATACATATTAGCCCCCAAATAAAAAAAAAAAAAAACATTTTCCAAGTTGCGCCAATGTTATATTATTATTTTTAAAAAGAGCGACTTTTCTCCAACCCACAATAAAAACGAGGTTGTTTACCTGTTGTTGGCCCTGTTGGTTGACGTGCACTTGTTGGGTCTGAGACATTTGGAACGACGAGACCACATCGGGGCTGACGGCGTTGGGCTGCTGCGGAGACAGGACGCCCGCGGAGGCGGCGCCGGGCGAGGGCGTTATCCTGCGGGCCGCCGCGACGGGATACTGCGGACTGCCGTGCCCGTTGTACTGGTTGTACCGGGACTGGGGCGACTGCAAGGGCTGTTGTTGAGGCGGCGGCGGCGCGGGCGACTGCTGCTGTTGCTGCGGGACAGGCGGCGGTAGCTGTTGTTGTTGTTTTTGTTGTTGCTGTCGTTGGGCCGCCACCGTGGGCGGGGGAGGCGCCGGCGAATGCTGTTGCTGCTGCTGCTGTTGCTGAGGAGGTGGCGCTTGCTGTTGCTGTTGCTTCATCCTGGACTTTGGCGGTTCCTGAGGATGATAATAGTTGTTGTTCTCCTGTTTGTCCTGCTGCTGCTGCTGTTGCTGTTGGTGGTACATGGAGTTCACGGGCGACATCATGTTGTAACCGTTGGGGTTGGGCGTGCCCACCGGAGTGCTGGGCGAGTGTATGAAGTCGGGAACGGAACCGGGCGACTGGTAAGGGAAATCGTAACCGCACTTGTCCGGCCGCTGCTGTTGGTTGTTGTGCTGTTCGGCCAATTGTTTTAGCGTTTCCGCGGCCACGCAATTTGAATAATTATTGTTGCCGGCACCGCCGCCGCCGGGACCAGCACCACCTCTCTGTTGGTGTTGCTGATGCTGTTGCTGTTGGTGTTGTTGGTGCTGCTGCTGCTGTTGGTGTTGTTGTTGTTGTTGCTGCTGCTGTTGGTGTTGTTGTTGGTCGTACGGCGACTTGACCGGCGGCGTGCACCTGGCGTCCGGTTCCGTCTTGATGGGCCGCTTGTCGCACAGGTCCACCTGATTGAAATCGGCCGGAGTGATGCCCTCGCTGTTCAGATCCGATATGATCTCGGTCAGCGTGTCCGTGTCCACGGCCAGCATGGGTTCGTTGGTGTCGTTGTTGATGAACGACAGGTCGTTGAGGTCGCCGTCGCCCGGGAAGTCCATCAGGTCCGGCGCCTCTTGCTTGCACTCGTGCATCGGGTGGTGATCGTGATGAGGCGTCGGGCCGCCGCCGCCGCCGCCGCCCGTGGCCGGCACGGTGCCGGGAGGCATGCCGCCGCCGGAAGCGGTGGGCACGGTACCGGCGCCGGAACCGGTGGCCGTCGACTGTTTGGCGGTGACGTCGCTCTGCACGGACGTGTTGACCGAAGTCAACGTCAGGTTGGTGGAGATCTGCGCGTTGTGCTGGTGCTCGCTGGTGCTGAACTCCAACTCTTGCACGATCTTCACGCTGAACTTGTTGTTCGCGCCGTTGCTCGCGTCGTTCTTGTTGGGATGCGGCGAATGTTGCTGTTGCTGTTGCTGCGGACCGCCGCCGCCGCCGCCGTTTCCGCCCAAGTTGTTGCCGCCGCACGGCGGTATGGGCACGCACTTGGGCGGCGCCGGCATGCCGTCGTGGTAAACGCCGTCCGGCCCGTCCATGTCCTCGCTAGACGGTCTCTTCGTGCCGAATTTCTGCAGAAAAAAAAAAAAAATTAATCAAAACAAAAACGCGTTAGTTTAACGTGCGCACAACCGTTATATTGTTAAATACTACAAAAATACGTCACAAAATGTATTACGTAATATAGCGATGGATGACACACAAAAAGTACATTTTTTTCAGTAAAAAAAATATACATTATATAGGAACGAGAAAAAATAAATAAATATCAAACGTGATAAATAACACGGCGTAGCCAGGAAGTGGTGGTTAAATGTTTATTAGTAATAATGTTGGTTGTCGCAATATATTATTACAACATTTTACCAACATAAAAAACAAAAAAATCACATTTTACTCAGTAAAGGAAATCGGTACACTAATGTGGGAGGGAGGTAGACGATTTTCCTGGCTACGCTACTGGAGGAGATGAATAAATAAGAGAGGAGAAAACGTAGCTAGAAACATCACAGAATGGCAGCGGCGGTCGTGTCAACATTTACACGGCCGTAGTGGATGATCACATAGTTTACGTCGCGACTAAAATAAAATAGGTGCAAGTATGGAATCAGTATTAAATGTACATAAATATATACATGGCAAAGAGAGTGTGGTGGTATGGTTGCGGGGTTTGATGAGAAGGTAAAAAAAAAAAAAAAAAACCGGCATTACCTAGAGAGCATGGAGAGTCATTCATTTTTCGTTTTCGATCGTTTTCCGAGTAAATTCCGCTTAAATTTTTTTTTTTTTTTTTAACGTTCGACGGCACGTCTTATACACACACACGGTCCGTCGCAAGCGTATATCGAGATCCAAGCGCCCGATTTTTTAATGCATTTTTTTACGCATCTTGCGAATGTTTGTGTGTGTATGTGTGTGTATGTGTGTTTGTGTAGGCGCAATTTCGTATTACATTTCTGCAGGTGCAAAACAGATCAAATAGCGTTAATATTATTATTAGCAGCGACCCGTGACGACGACGAGAAGCCTTTCACGCGCGATTTTGCATCCTTTATTACACAGGAAATACATTATTATTCGAATATATTATTATTATATTATATTATAAATAGCATATTATTGAAAATAATAAACAAATACTCGTGCATTATACACATAAAATATAATAATGTTAATAAATAATATGTAGTCATTATCCGAATAATGGAGATATCATTAGAATATATTCACAACAACGAATGCTTGTTATACAACAAAATAAGTTTCTAGATATACATAGAATATTATTATTTCATTTCAAAACAATACTTTGAAAAGAAATAAATTTCATAAAATTTCAACGAAGTGAAGAAGAAGCTAGTGTTTTTACAATGATGTTTATTTTTATTTTTTCTGTGTACAACTTTTCGTATGGAAATACTTGTCCAAAAGTTTCGATCAGTAACTTTTTGAAACCAGATTTGCTTCTAGATGGTATTTTAGAAAGGTCATTTTTTGAATTTCTTTTTTTTTTTGAAAAACTACCCAAAATTTGACTAGGAAACCATCATTTTTTGATCCGAACTGTATGAAAATTTAAACATAGATAGAAAACAATATAAGAAAGATTTTGATGCAAGAAAATTTTGAAAAATCATTTTTTTTTCACATTTATTTTTTATTATTAACTTCCTTCGTTCAGAATCGTTTTATTGAAGAAATGTTTCTTTAAAATTCAATACACCCGTCAAGAGAATCCCACCCACGTCGTGCGAATTATGTCCGATCAGGTCATTTAAAAGAAAACGAAATACACATTGTAGTACGTGTACTACAACGGGACAAGTAGTGTGACAGTGATAAAAAAAAGTTTGAATGTTTTTTTTTTTTGTTAAGAGGAAATTTTGGAACGTGGCACAAAAGACGTACCTTACCTCCTACCTATTATGGGTGTAATACACGACTACTTTCTCTGCGTGTGCAGTGGGGGGACCTCGCGTATAGTATTATTTTCGTCGGGGGAGTCAAGACGACCAAGTCTATAATAATAATAATAATAAATAATAAAATATGTAGTAATTAGATATGCATATTATGCAGAGCGTACACTACTACACAAAACACCCAAAGTCCGTAATTAATAATATTCGTAAACGTTTTCGTTGGAGATACTATTATTATATTTACTGTGAACAACGAAAAGCGAGATTTAATTACCGATTAGAGCGCGCCGATAGTTATGCAAAACCAAAGAATGTTGGCCTACTTTATGTCACTATAATAATAATATAATAATATATAAACCATATAGGCATCGCGCAATCGTATCCACAGCTATATAGTGTGTACCAGCATCAGTCGAATGTCGAAACGCCGCCGGTGGGGCCACCAACCAATGCGCGAACACACTATCGTAATAATAATAATATAAACAACATTTACCAATATCATATTATTATACAAATATTATAATATACACGCAAATAAAAAAATATATATAATATAATATACTACTACTATTCGGCTCGTAATTTCGTGGCATTTTTCCCGGTATATATTCAAATTTTATTTATTTTTTTTTTTGCTTCTCCTCCTCCCCTCCTCCTCCTTCTCAACCGCCGGCCGTTGCAGACGCTCTCGTCGTCCGTATACTATTACGCATCTATTTGGACAAACATTCATTTTTAATTGAATTACAACAGGACAAACACACGTGGTCGTCGTCGTCTCCTGAGAGAGGACACGATTGTCTTATATTATAACTAATAACGTACCAGCAGCAGCACAGCACAGCACAGCACCGGAGCTGTTAAACGGTCATCAACCCGTGTGCGGGGCCGCGGCGGAGGCGGCTTGCATAATTTTTTTTTGTGTTTTTTTTTTTTTTTTATGTCTTCTAGGAAGAGTCAATTTCTCAAAACGATCGCACATTCGTCGCAACTGACCCCGTCGACACATACGAAAAATCCTCGTGATGGCGCGCGCGGCGACGGCGGCTCGTTCTTCGGTTGGGTACGACGCGCGGGGCCGCCGCAGAGTGCACGCACCGGCGATACGATAATCGAATAGATCTCCTCCGACGATCGATCAATCACGGGGGATATCGGAATATATTTTTATTGTTACGATGATATATACGTCAGACTCCGCACACGTCCGCCGTTCGTTCGTACCGCGTTTCTGTGTATTAAAATATATTTTTTTGTTTTGTTTTGTTTTTTTTTTTTTAAATACAATATTAGATTTATTATAAACGTAATTATTATTATGTTTTTAAACAGGTACAACACACGAGAAGACAAAAATAATAATAATAAAAATAATAATAATAATAATTGTTCCAGCCGAATTTCAGAATAATAATAATTAGAGATATAGGATGTTGGTGACTTAAAAAAAGTACCAAAAATGATCCCAAAAAAAAAAATGTTTTAATGACCTAAAAAAATTGCTTAAAATATAATTTAAAAAAAATATATAATTGTAAATGTCCAAACATATTTAAATTGAGTAAGAAAATTAAAAAATTGACATGAATATTGAAATCAGGGAGGCATGAAACGAATTTTTAGCTTGGAGAGCAATTGCATAGGACTAAAGGGAAAAAATTCATTTGTCATCAACATTCTATCTCTAATAATAATAATAATAATAATAATAACTGTTGCGCTACGGCTAAGGCATTATTATCAAAAAGGTGTGGCACAGTAAGTATCCAGGACGTAAACGCGAAATTCCATACGTTCATAAATGAATTTAAAATACATTTCAAAAAAAAAAAACTAGAGAGAATCTAGAGGCTTTGGCAGGAAAATTTTGCGCGCAAATCAGTAATAAACCTTTTCCGACGCTAATGCAAAACGCGAACCTGCTGCGCGTCTTCCGTGCCTGATAATTTTTTGGTTTTTTTTTTTTTTTTTTATCGAAAAACAAGTAGGTCACATACATTATAAATGCGCACATTTTCTAGGACACACGCACACTCTAACAACCATTACTACCAATTACTACCACTACTACAACTACTATTACTATTACTATTACTACTACTACTACTACTACCACTACTACTACAGACCGTTTCCTCGTTGGAAGGTAAAATTGTGCTAGTATATGTTTTTTTACCGCTCGTGCTTAAATAATATATATCTATAGGTATCATATTATTATAAAATACATTCATGTGTATATAATAGTCGTGGTGAATAACGACGCTTCACACACACACACACGAATGTATAAATTTATACAAACACAAATATAAAAACACACACATAAATATATATAATATGCACAATGCACATATACATAAACACATATATACATAGAGAAACGCTGCACAGAGGGTTAATCAATACCGGTCGACGGAGGCGGCGGAACTTTCCGTCTTTATGTAGTATACACATACACGCACACATAAACACACACACACACACAGACACAGACACAGACACAGACACACACACACACACACACACACACACACACTACGACTGAGGAGGCGGCGTCCGTCCATTCTCGCGCTGCTCATAGGCCCGACAGCGGGGCGGTTAACTTCTAATCGCAAAAATATGTTCACGATCTCCAAAACGAATTCATTTTCCCCCCATCTATACTTATACTTATATATATATATATCACATGTGTGTGCGATACCCCTGTAAAAGAATATATCGACGTTTTGGCGTTATCCGATTCCATATTTTCGATAGTGTAGCGTATATAGCGTTGTCATAGAATACAATAATTGAGTGATTCCCACATTTTGACTAAGTCAACGGATCAAATCGAAGAATATTGTCGATAACTATCGGTACGAGAAATCAAAATTAGGCAATTAATATTTTAATATATAAAAATGGTACTCGAAATATAGCTAGAATATACATGTACTCATGCGACCACATTCCAAAATTTCTTAAAAAAAAGCCCCAAAATTATCTCCCGAAAATGGATTCATATTTTTCACGGATATTTATAATATGAGAAACAAAGCGGTGTAAATTATTATTTTACCTATACACAAAAGCCGATAGTTATTTCAGTTCGCAATGCGCGAGAGAACACAATTAGAAAATGTTCGTTTTAGCCGCCCAACTCTATGACGTTTAATTAACCGACACCTTTTTCATATATAATAAGTGTGAATAATGTCACAAGATTTCGTCGGTCACACTAACCAATTTTTCGCGTTGGACAATATCATTTTGTTGTAAACGCGGTTTCTATGCCAAAAATATATTATTTTTTTTCCTTCGGATTTTACGGAAGTCTTACAACTCTTGTTGCAATACAAAGCAACAAGACGTAAAGACGATATTATGATGGTAGTAGACGGAGTGCGTAAAAATAAATATTATTTAAAATAATAAACATTATTGTCATGAATTATTTTTTAAGATATTACACTTTTTACGACCAATTATATACCTCAACAATGATTTTGATTCATATGTTGTTCAAAATACCAAAGAAATAACTGCAACACGTGGCACGGAAAAATATTGTGTGCGAGCAACGACAAACAAAACACACACACACACAAGTGTATAAAATACAATGTATAATATTTTCAGAATGAACATTGAAAACTTTTACGCGAATTTCGCAAAATATTTGTTTAAATTTGTAATGCAATTTTTTCAGACAATTTGTTAACTTATAATTATAAACTTAATAAAATAATATAATATTTTAGGCAACATAACGGAGCTTAAACTACTATATATAGGATAACATGAATGAAGTAAATATATAGTATAGACCCCCACATTAGATCTTTACAAATGAAATTGGTACACGGGGAATGAAAAAAGCGGATATTAACATTATCATAAACAAACAGTACAAACCAAAAGCGACTTTTCAGAGCGTAGAGGCGAATTTATTTTTATTATATCAGTAGAGTTCAATTTCGATTTTAACAAAAAATTATTATACTCTCATTTAACTTGACTTTTATAACTTGTGTTCAGAGATCCTTACGCAAAAAAACGAAACGTGGGCTCTCCTTTATCTGCGCTCCTGAAAGATCAATGGACAGCTTTATTAACAACTCGCAAAATTCGACATAATAATTGCAACAAATCCAATAAAAAACTATGTACAAAACAAATGCTTAACAAGTCGACTACTACAGTAATTAATTGTCCACAAATGACGTGGGTTTCACAGATCATATGTTATGTACGCCTTTACGAAAGCCTTTTTTTTCTTCGAAATTTTTCTTTTCCTCTCATAAGCCACGAAATAAGCGTCAAAATGAACGTTATCGCAAAAAAAAGACTAGTCCGGAAATGGACCACCGAGTTCTGAGAGTCAGATGTGGTGAACACCAATATCGATACTTTTACTCAAAGCGTGTTTCACACAATTTGATTAAAAATCTAATCTATTGAACAAAGTACAAACTATGTGAATACCCAACAAAATTATGAAGGTATTGTCAAAGGAGTTTTGAGAACGTTATAGTGAATTTATTTTTTACCCTAGCGAGTTGGATTTTAAAAATTTTGCATATTTTTCAGGCTTTGTGTTTAACATTTTGAAAGTGATTAGAATTTACAAAAAAAAATAATTACCAAAGAGTCACCAGTTATAAAATTCTAAATCATTAAATTCTTTTTTTGAAGTTAATTAGTACATTTAATAACAACTAAATCTTCTTTTTTGAAATTTAATTTCGATTTTCATTCGAGGAGTATTTTATTTAGAAGAGTACCCATGACAAAAAATATTTGTGAATAATGCGAAGAAAAAATTATAATTACTATGCTTGGGCAGCGTTTTCGAAATTGTGGGTCACCAAAAAAGTTTTTTTAATTACATAAATTCTAAGAAATGTATATTTTAACCTAATTATTCTGCTATCAGATACAGTCGCACATTTGCACACATATGCAAAATTGTGTTCATAACAAATCAACAAATTAATAGGACGTGTAATGCAAATAATAAATTAATTTTGTTTTTTATAACTACTTTTTTATTCCATAAATATAAATCCGTGTCGAGTCGCGATTCTAAAAATATTCCGAATCACTGTATTCGGGGGGTTAGATACACAGATAGTAGTAGAATTGAAGAAGACACATTTTTCCAAACCCAAGACATGGAAAAAAAAACAAAAAAAAAAAACATAATATATTTTTGACCTCGGACGTAATATTAATATGTATTTTAGCTAAAAACAAAACGATTTGCTAAAATCAAAAACGATCCAGACCGGGTAAGATTTAAGGAGGAGAGAAACAGTGTCAAAAAGTGATTGTTTATATCGAAAAAAAAAAAAACAGGATATGATTTAGTCACTTGGAATAAAAAAAAAAAAAAAAAACCGACGACTTTTAGTCGAAAAAGTGACCCCAAGTGGCAGCCCTGCGTTTTGCCTCAGTGCGACGACGCCGGCGGCTGAGAGCACGTGTGGCGGGCACGCCGCGGAGCCGACGACCACGCCGGTCCATCACGCACACACCGCCGCCGCCACCGTGACGACATCGTGTCGCGCAGGCGTCTCGTGCGCATCGGCGGCCGCGGCTGCGACGTTCTAAACCGCCATCGCCGCCCCCGCGGGACGCCAAGACACCCTCACGCGAGCGCGCGCCCCCGCCGGACGACGACGGCGGCGACCACCACCGTAACTGTTGCCTACACGGCGCGCCGTCCAATTACGCATATTGACGCTCAGCCGCCGCCGCGTCTTTCCCTCTCCTTCGCTCGCCCCCCTTATTCTCTCGTATTTCTCCTCTCTAGCAGAACGCGCGACCGCCGGCGGCGACGGCGCGAAGAGGACACGCGGCGCTCAATGTTTTCTAAAATCGAAAAAAGGTGGCCAAAACTTTTTTTTTTTTTTTAACTCAAAATTGCAAATTTACTCGACTAAAACAAATGTACCAAATATGTCCAAGAAAAAAATGTTTTCTTTGAAATATAATAATAATAATAATAATAATAATCCGCTAAATTATGGAATCCGTTACGACGAAAGAATTTTGTAACTTGTAATAACTATCATAACTTCAGATTTTCTCAAATCGTTATATATGTTATAAAATAAATGGCAATTTAATTAAATGATAGCCCATGTTTAATTGTAATAATATTTTGAAATTTCGTAGTTAAATTGAAGGTACCTACTCTAATCTAATCGTATATCGATAAGTTGATTAGACAATTAGTTATATTTCCTCACTACACTTCCCAACCTACACATTAATGTTACATTTAATATAGCTGCTCCAACGTAAGTTACCCCCTTTTAGTTTAAGACATCTCGTTTCTAATTTATTTTTTGATTTAAAAACAAAATAATAAAATTAAAAATATAAAATCTAAGAACGGTTAATTATATATAAACGTATTATAAAATCTATTTGCTCACGTCTTGTACAATTATATTTCTATTGAATTTGTGTTTATTTGAGAAAACAGTGGTTAATGTAAAAAAATCGTAGTTGTCTAGCATTCAAAATTAAAAACAATAATATAGTATGAAATCCCATAACTGATTGAAATTTCAAAAACAAAAACGTAAATAAAAAATCCCTATATTTTAATTTTGGTTGACTTTTTTTGATTTTAAAACACTGTGCGGCTGTGGGTCGTATACTTAGCGTTAGGCGTCGTCGTCGTCGTTGGTTTTCGCGTGTGACCGTGAAATGTCCCCGAATCCAAAATAATTAAAATCGACTCCAAGACGACCGAATTGGATAGAACGAAACACGGCTGCAGCCGACGAAGACGCAACAGCGATATGATGGCCAGTAACAATAATAATAATTTAAAATAATGATGATAATGATAGAATTCAATGCGATCGAAGCGAAAAAATAAAAGAGATCGTCGTCGCACGCGCATACAGTAGAGTAACGGGAAATTCAACGTTTCTAGCCGGAAAATGGGTTTTTTTATTTTATTTTTTTTTACCTCCTACTCACTTTATTTCTCAAATAATTCCGCTCTGCCGCGATATTCTTCCGTTTATTGGCTAATTTTTCGATTACGCTACTTATCTTAACGGCATCACACAACAGCAGCAACGCGGAACACCCAAATAACACAACGGTGTGATAATACATAATATAATATTGTATTTCATTATAGGATTTTTATATAGCTAATATGGCCGCACACTCAGCCACAACAGCAACATTCGAGGTTGGAAAATATGCGTCGTCAAAAGTGGACACAGGAATTATTGAAACGCGTCTAATATGTTACTACCCGGACGGAGAAAATGCAATATATAAAATGTACGAAATTGCGATGCCCTGGTTTTAGAAAGAAAATTGGGGTTTTTTTTTTTTTTTTTTTGTTAATTTATTTCTCATTCGTGATTAAATTTCGTCCGTCTAAATAAAAAGCAACACACACACTGTACGTTTTTAGAGCTTACTGCATGAACCGACAAAACAGAAATTACCACCAGAACTGAACTTGAGAAATTAATGACACTCAATGATGACGAGATACCTCTATGTATAAATTATTTTGTTAACGCGTTACTCGCAGACTAAATAATTTGAAAAGACAGTTGTAATTAAATCGAAATTGTAAATAAATATAAATATATATATATTCACTCTCGGGGCCATTCCTCCGTTAGGATATTCTTTAGAATTGTATTTATTTATTTTTTAATTGTCTACGACAAAAGTTCTTTTCATTTGAACGCGACATAAAATTAAAGTCTTGGCAAGTGCTCTGTTCTTGACTGCAGAGTATTTTAAATTAATTGACCATCATTACAATAACAGAAAAAAAAAATTAATAAAATAAACAAATAAAAGGGTGAAATAAGAAAATCTAAAGAAAATGAAAAAAAAGGACTGAAAAAAAAAAGATGGAAAAGTTCGTTTCACTAAAATTACGTTCATCAAATCAATGTTTTTTCAAGTCCTCCACCAGTGTACAAAAAAATCAGCGCAAAAAATATTCCGAAGTTATATTTATTATTATTGAATATTACAATAATTACTCCTATTAAAGTCACTATTACTAAGTAGGTACCTAACAATATTCATTTTGTCAAAAAATTGTTGCGTATTCTCATAACTTGATATTAGATTTATACGGATTTATATTAAATAGGTACAGAGAATAGATTAACTAATGTTATAGCACGTGCATAATTAATGTTTGATTAATTAGTGTTAGGTAAAAGAGCTTTTTCGAAGGGTGTACAGATGAAATTATTGTGAAAACGTATCGGGGGTACTTTAATGTCAAAACATTTTTAAATTAGTTTTGGTCTTTTTCTCTAGATCGGGCTTTCTCATCTCACAATATTCTTCTTATCATGTTTCACAGAGTGGAAAATCTGGTTCTCCGAAACGAGACGAAAATTATTAACCAAACTAATTATTGATTACTAATACCTAACTAACATTTAAATAAATATCAAAAACGAATTATTTCACACGATGCCACATTTAATCGTATATTTTTTTATCTCAGTAAAAAAATTACATAAATTACAAATATAAGGAAAAAACTAATCCTTAATTATTTGAAGTAGGTATCGCGGACACGTATACAAAATGAGACTTAATTATAACACGTCGTTGTATATAAATTGGTTTGGGAAAAAAAATAATCAACAAAAAAAAAAACGGATTTAATACATATAATATACATGTATGTATGTATAATATATTATGGAACCTTACACACACACACACACACGGGTGATGAGGATACAGACTCATTTGAATACTACAACGGTTATCATGATGGAATAAAATAAATTTGAAAATTTCTTAGATACCGACAGCAGCTATTAATACAGCAACAGCTGTAGTAGTAGTATGTGACCGTGTATAGAAATGCGAATCGGAATAGAACTACTCTGTACGCAAAGGAGAGAGAGGTACCTGCGCAATATGCACAAATAATTTCTCAGTCTACTACAAACTATACATAATAATAATATTATAATCGTTAATTATTTCTGGTCGCTAAGCTAAAATCCGATTTACGAACATCGTTGTCGTGTGGTGTTCGGCAGGCAAGCAACTCGTACACACATTTACGTGCGCACGTTCCGAGATAAAAATTAAAAAGTATTAATAATTAATTAATAATTGACGACAACAAGAGTACTCGCGTTGAGTAGGAGAACGTACGTATCTCCTCTCTCATTTGCGTGTGTCTACTCCTTAGGTTAATAATTATTAAGTAATTGGAATTACGACGTGAAACTCGGTGCCCCGAGAACTAATTAAAATCATATTGGTCGCGATCGCTGCAGTTATTATCTATCATCGTCGTCATATAGTGGTGTTCGCCTGTTATTGCGGTATATATTTTTTTATGTACACGCGCAGTTTATCTAAACGCACACGTGATACCTATACGACATACGTCTTAAAAAGCCGGACATACTCGCACGATGGGTGTACTTCGCACGACGGGTGGTATTCTCTTGACGGACGTATTAAATTTTAAAGAAACGTTAAATCATTTCTTCAGTAAAACGATTCTGAACAAAGGAAGTTAATAATGTAAAAAAAAAAAAAATTTTCGAAAAATGTTCAAAAATTTTTTTCACATTTTCAAAATTCTCTTGCGCCAAAATCTTTTTTATAGGATTTTCTATCTATGTTTAAATTTTCATAAAATTCGGATCAAAAAATGATGGTTTCCGAGTCGTTTTTGTCAAATTTTG
>JAIPRM010002885.1:0-16143 GCA_025469315.1 Stegophylla sp. TES_Ste_2020
TGGAAAAATGACCTCTCTAAAGTACCATCTGGGTATGATTCCGGTTCTTTAGAGATATTGATCGAAACTTTTGGTCCAGTATTTCTATACGAAAAAGTGTTCACAGAAAGAGAAAAAAAAAAATAAACATCATTGTAAAATCATAAGCTTCTTCACTTCGTTCAGAATCTAAAAAGAAGAAAAATAAACATCATTGTAAAAAAACTAGCTTCTTCACTTCATTCAGAATTTAAAATATAGCATTACAATCACAAAAAAAACATTCAATAAGCAAACTGGTTTATATGATAAAAAAGATTATAATACTTAAGTGGGTAAGCTTTTCAGTGATAATATGACGCTTATGATATACGTTTCAGATAGAAATTACTTCGTCGCAATCTAAAAGATCACAACATCAATATCAATGTCTTTTATGACGTTTAGAGGGATACAACAATAGATACTTAACTTTTAAATTATTTGTTTCTGCACATATATTTTTATATATAATATATTCGTGAATGACATTAAAAGTAGTATAGATTAAATAAAAATAATTAGTTAAATTTAACCATAAACAATAAAATCAACAAATTTAAAAACCTTATAACTCCGAAACTAAGTGCGATCACCAAAGTCTGTCTACGCCATTGTTTTAGACCAAAAATTACACACAGGGTTGAAAAAAATTTTTAAAAAATATGCAAAAATATTCCAAAATGAATTTATGCCAGTAACATAAACACACTTAATGTGTTTAAAAATAGTGTAATAGGTTATTTAATCTTAGTAAGTACACATTTAATGGAAAAATAATATATAATTAAAAAATAAATCACTTACTCCATTTCCATGGTGGTGGTACAGTAGTAACTGTAATGTTCAATGGTGGCCAATTAGCACAGAGTGCCAATAATACTGAATTGGCCAATGCCATGGAATTTAATATTTATAGGTATTTGAAGACAAAGTGTTAGAGGTTCCCGTTGAGTACTGTACTGCAATATTAAATGTGTAGGTACACGGTGATTTATTTTCATTTGAGCTGTCAAAACTGTCCTCTGTTGAATAAATTATTATTAAAAGGGTGTTTATTTAACCCTAACAGTAGACTACTATGAATTTTAAAATAATGAAACATGCATTAAATATTAACCTCGTTTATGAAACATAAATAGTATTACAAAATACTTTATTATTACATGCCTACGTTTACACATCATTTAACTTATTACGTATTTCCAGAAAGACAGGTGCAGGGCCATGGAGAGAAAATTGGGGATAAGGGGTATTGAACACGGGCTCCCCTTTGCCCCATTATTTCATAAAGAGTTCGTATTTCCAATTGATACTTAAAAAATAATATTATTTAATATCATTTTTTATTTATTTTTAAGAGTATAAAATACTTTAAACATTATATTTAAAATATAAAAACTATTAAGAATTTCGAAAAATTACCTCTTAAAAGTACCATATAGAGGCGAATTGTGATTCAAAAAGTTGCTGGTCGAAACTAAGTATTTCCACTATATACGAAAAAATGTTTGGAGAAAAAAAAATATATACATCATTGTAAAAACACTAACTTCTTCGCTCCACTCAGAATCTAAAATGTGCTTTTCTTGTTTTAAATGAAGCAAATGTAATGATAAGCTCCTTGAAATTTAATTTATTTTGCTTTTTTGGTCATTATTCCGGGCCTTCATGAAAATGACCCCCCTCCTACTAGTTGGATCTAAAGGAATGAAGATGAGGCGATAACCTCTCCCTAGACCTCTAATATTATTTTGGGTTTTGAGCAAAACGAAAAATTGATTTCACATTTTTACAATAATGTCTGTAAAAACACTTTTTCGGGTAGTAAAACTCGTTCAAAGCTATGAGAAAACTAAGAATGGAATTAACAAAGGTAAATCTGATTAACTGAACTGAATGATTGAATGACTAGAATACCGAATGAACAAACTCCACAGTGCTTCCAGTCGATACCGTATTATACGATATCGACCGCGATCAAGCGCACGACTCGCTCCCCTAGCCGACCACTCTGTTACGCAGTACAATTCGAAAATATCCCTTGACCTTGCAGACTGCAGTGCAACGTGAGGACATTTCGGTTGATAATCGTCTATTCCAAATATTGCAATGCAAATAAACGTCTGTACCGGCAAAAAATAAAATACTTCCAATAAATGTCTGTTCAAAGCAATGTAATTCTAACAATTGTCTGTCCCGTCAAATAAATTTCAATTTATTCAGATTCCAGTACATCATTTTCCAACGTTTTTTTCCATATATTGTCTGATTATTTGATTCCGTAAAATGTCTGTTCTATTGATTTTCATTCCAGTAAAATACGACGTACCCAAATGGCCTATGATATACCTAGAGATAGGCAGTATTTTAATTGAATGTATTTAAAATACATTTTGTATTTTCTCCCCAAAAAATAAAATATTTTGTATTTATATTTGAAATACGTTTTTTCATTTTAAAATATTTTAAAAATACTAAAAATACAAAATACAAAATTAAAAAAGTCAGACATACTTGGCACCACGGATATTCTTCGCTTTTCGGGTCAGATACTCTTGGTGGAGGAATAGAATTTTAAAGAAACGATAAATCATTTCTTCAATAAGATGATTCTGAACAAAGAAAGTTGATAATATAAAGAACAGCAATAGTCATCATTTTCAACACACCTACCAAGAGTATCTGACCCAAAGAGCGAAGAATATCCGTGGTGTGAAATATGTCCGGCTTTCTTGTCTATACCTACTTTACTTTATTTTACTATTTTACTCAGTTAAAACACTTGTATTTTCAAACTGTCATTTTAATAGCAAAAAATACATACAAATTAATATGGTACTCAATATTTTACATTAATTATTAATTCGGATTTCAGGTTAACCCAAATTTTTCATTCAGGTTTAGGTTAGGTTAGGTTCGCTTAATAATCCCCTTAATGTTGGAGAGCCCGGCCAACTGGGAGGTGGTTTCCCGATTCGCTAGCGACGTCATGACCGCCAAGGAGGAAGCGAGCGCGAGAGACAGGCTCGGCAGGGGATAGCTCCGTCAAGGCGGGCAAGAAGGAAAGCGGCGAGGAAGCGGGTCGTCTGACCGATCCCCCCTCTTCCATCGGCCACCGATGGCTGTTTTTTATTTTATTTTTTTTATTTGTTTTTGTATATATTTTTGTTTTTTGTTTTTGTATATATCATATTGTTTATTATTATTAAAAATGTTGTATATTCAAAATGTGAGGGGCAGTAGTCGAGGGACTGTCTCGGCTACTCCCCACCCAGAAGGGTGATCGTTTGTATGTTTTTATTGTTTTACAATAAACGATGGCGACCCGCCACCTGAAGTATTGCTTCACGGCATTTCCAGGTGGCGGGTGTATCGCCGGCACAGAAAAAAAAAAAAAAAAGGTTTGCTTAATAAAATTAAGGTGTTCATTTTGTCATAGGGTTTTGTATAGCCGGGTCTTGAATTATGTAATTTATTCAGGTTAATTCGAATGTAAGGCACTGATAACATGTGCTAGTCTATAAAGATTATTGACTTATTTTGCGTTTAATATAATGATTCAACAATTGTAACCATAGTTACATTTCATACACGAATCAAAATAGCTAGGTTAGTACCTATTTTAAAAGAATTGGCCACTACGAAGAAAACAGTTCTAATAGATTCTTTAGTATTAATTGTTATACCTAGTAAAGAATTTAATTAAACTAAATATGGAATCATATTTGGACGAAATAAACAACAACAGAAATATGGGTATAACTACACTATTGGTATGTTAAAATGTAAAATGTAATAATAGTTTTATTATTTAATTTAGAAACAGGAGCGAAGAATACCCATTGTACGAAATATGTTGATATTCTTTTCTATGTATACACAATTTTGTACACATATACTTGCCCAAAATTTGGATCAGTAATTTTTTGAATCAGAATTTGCCTCTAAGTGGTAGATACATTTGAGAGGTAATTTTTCGAAATTCTCAATAATTTATCTAAATTTTGGGGAAAACAACACAAAATTTGACAAAAACGCCTTTAAAAGTTTTTCTGGATAATCCAATCTTTATGAAAATTTAAATGTAAAAAGAAAATAATATGAAAAATATTTTGGTAGAAGAACATATTTAAAATGTAATCATTTTTTATTTTCTCATCGTAGCATTTATTTTCCTGTTCTTAGTTAAATGTGGGACATAAAAATTGCTAATAGTAATAAAAGTTTAATATACTTTTATTATACCTAATAAAAAACTTTATAATTTTTTAGTAAAATTGTCTCTTATAAACTGAAGTTCAGAATCGTTTCATTGATGAAATTATTTATCTTTTCTTTAAAATTCAACACACCCGCCAAACAAACAAAGTATACTTGGATTTTAGTGTTTTTACAATGATGTTTATTTTTTTTTCTGTGTACAACTTTTCGTATGGAAATACTTGTCCAAAAGTTTCGATCAGTAACTTTTTGAAACCGGATTTGCCTCTAGATTGTACTTTAGAGGTCATTTTTTGAATTTCTCAATTCTTCAATTTTTTTTTGTTAAAAACTACCCAAAATTTGACAAAAACGACTCGGAAACTATCATTTTTTGATCTGAACTATATAAAAATTTAAACATACATAGAAAATCATATAAAAAAGATTTTGGCGCAAGAAAATTTTGAAAATGTGGAAAAAAAATTTTGAATATTTTTCTAACATTTTTTTTTTTATATGATTAACTTCCCTCGTTCAGAATCGTTTTATTGAAA
This sequence comes from Stegophylla sp. TES_Ste_2020, assembly GCA_025469315.1. NCBI lineage: Eukaryota > Metazoa > Arthropoda > Insecta > Hemiptera > Aphididae > Stegophylla > Stegophylla sp. TES_Ste_2020. The sequence goes on from JAIPRM010002885.1 coordinate 4,779, forward strand.
AAATGATTTATCGTTTCTTTAAAATTCAATTCACCCGTCAAGAGAATCCCACCTGTCATGCAAAGAACACCCATCGTGCGAAGTATGTCCGGCTTTTTTATCCTTATTGTCACAAATCTTTACAGAGATAACGGTATGGATTAACTATCCACATACAATAATATTTATCAAAGACTAATAGTTTTTTACATACCTACCTATTTTTCAATAATTTATTAAATCCATGTTTATTTTATTTATTAATCTCATGTTTACTCACTACACACAAACATATCTAAAACATAATTTATTTGTTGTTTTAAGGAAGATACTGTCAAAAACAAAAATCTGGATCAAATAACTATACTAAAACTACAAGCACCCATGTCTATAAATCGCTTGTGTATGTTAGGTACATATGTACCAAATTTGGTAGAACTCGATTTAACTGATAGTTTCCTTCCATCATTCAGGTTATTTTTTAAGTTAATAAATATATTTTAAAAATATGAAATTAATAAATGTTTTTTATATACAGAGATTTTGCTTTTAAACTCGATAATTTGAAAATTTTAAAAGTTGCCTCATGCGGTCTTAAGTCTCTGGATGGAATTTGGAATATACCAAATGTGGAAGAGTTGTATGCACTTGATAATGACATAAGTGACTTAATGCTTTGCTCTACATTGATTAAACTGACCATTCTTGACTTATCTAGGTATGCATCAAATTAAATGATTTTACAATTATGAATAAAAGTAAATTTTAAAGGAACAAAATCATGGACTTAACAAGATTACATTTTTTAAATTTCTGTGAACAACTACAATATTTATCTTTGTCAGAATGTCCTGTGGAAAAAATTGAAAACTTTGAAGCAAATATTCGTGAAATTTTACCAAACTTGAATAAACTAAATAAAAATCAAACTTTAGGTAAGTAAATTAGTTAATATAATATTTAAAGGCAAATTTAATCTAATTTTTTTTTATGTAAAACTATATTTTATACTTCTATGTTAATTTTTGGTAATTTCATTAAAAATAATAGAAAAAGAAGTAAAGACCAAAGTGACTATCGGATCAATTATTTGTGGCAATATAACTGCTGCACTTCGGAGTAAAAAAACTCAAAATGGAAACAAGGTAGTCAGAAAAATAACTAAACAACTATTTTATGAAAAAAAACTATTATGTTTTACTAGTTTTTAAATTTCCTTATTTCCAATGACAATCACATCTTTTAAGAATATTTATTTTGAAAATATTGGTATTTTAATTTTTTTTTTCAGCCGAATTTAAGAAACATGAAATTTTTTATTTATAATTGATATAGTAGTGGAAATATATATTAGCAAAGTACCACTAAGTCTTTATTCTGTTTTTGTTTTTAAGTATTTGAAAATATTTTTATCTCTTAAAGATTTGATTTAACAATCAAAATTAAAATATCAATTTTTTCAAAAAGAAATATTTTCTATCAAAATATTAAGTTAAAATTTATAATTTCCATTGAAGAAGATTAAAATATTTGAAAATTAGTAAAGAAATTTTGTTGCTTTACATGTAACATGCAATGAATCACCTTAAATAGCAAATTTTTGTTAACCATTCCGCCACCAGGAACAAAGAATACACATGGTACAAAATATGTCCAGCTTTTTTGTCCATATTTTACATATGCTTGCTTTACTTTACTTCTTTTTATTCAATAACTAAAAGGGGAAAAAATGTAATAAAAAAAAAAAATTAGAACAAAGTGTCTAAATTTGTTTTTCACATTTTCAAAATTTTCTTGAGGTATTTTTCATATTATTGTCTATCTATGTTTACATTTGTATAAAGTTTAGATTAAAAAAAGATAGTTTCCAAGTCTTTTTTAACAAATTATGTGTAGTTTTCACCAAATTTTGAGAAAACAATTGAGAATTTTCAAATAAAGACCTCACTAAAGTACCATCTAGAAGAAAATTCGGTTTCAAAAAATTGCTGATTGAGACTTTTGGACAAGTATTTTTATATGATAAATTGTTTGCAGAAAAAAAATAATAAACATTATAAAAACACTAGCTTCTTCACTTTGTTCAGAATCTGAAACTCATCAATTGGCTTTGATATTAACTTATTAAAAACAGCCACTTGAAACGCCTTGTAACCAACGTTCACTTTTTGTGAGCCCGACTACAATTTTTATCAAATGTGAATCAAGTGTTTAACACTCGAACACTCTACACAGTTACTATACACCACAAATCTAAAATCTTTCTCATTTGCTATGTAAAACGACTTCAGTAGGCAATAGATTTTAGGTAAAGAAACATTAAATTTTAAACAAAGTGAATGAGTGCTATACTGTCTATGCTCTATAAATAATGTTAAGATAGTTTTTCATAATGAATCAAGGGATATTTTTGATTAGAGAAGCAAATGCCAAACACTCAATCCATACTTTTTGACCTTTAAACATTTAAAACTTCCAAACTATTCAATGTAGTTAAATTCAAGTCTGTCAATTGTATACATATTTAAAATCTACATGAAAAGTATTATCAAACACAAAAATAAAATCCTGCTAGTCTATCCTTATTGCATGATTCTACATGTTTTAAGTTTCATTTTTACCACATGCATTTCAGTTTAAACTAATTTTGTCATTTAAACTAAAAATCAATTCTAGCTTTAACTAGTCTAAACCAAGTTTGAAGAAAAAGGTTCGTGAAATCTAACCCAGACTAGTTAAAACTTGTTTTGACAGATTCTGGGTTTTAACTCTAACATAATATACATTACACATGAATAACATACTTAGTTATTAAGTTATCATATCAACCCAATTTTTTTTGAAATTACTTATTTTGTTGCAGGTATAGAAAAGTTATGGTTAAAAATTGTACGACTTTATATATCATATACTATATACAGCTATAAAGTTCCTCATTTGTAACAGTAGCATTCAAATTATTCTTAATTATTTACCTTAGAAATAATAACTGTTCTTATGTAAAAAACTTTAATTTAATCACACAATTATTATATTTATAAGAACTATAGTTTGAAGAACAAAAAATATGCATAGATAAAAAATAGTAAATATATTAAAATATAATTATAAGAATTTCACTTGAATGTTAAGGTAGTATATAATTAATACAGTTACTATGAATCAAAACACAAATTTTAATAAAATATTTAAAAATTATTTATATTACTTATCAATAGTATTAAATTTATATTCAAAATAATATAATGGACATAAATACATTCAGTCTTTAATAATTAATTAAGCAAACAATAACATAAAACAAATTATTAGAATGTATCTTCTAAATATTATGCTAATTCATAAATTCATCAGTATTTACTAAATTTATTAAGTTTCTTAAGCCGGTCGTGATGCACAGCTAAGTTAAAAAAAAAAAAAAGAAGAAGAGCACGAGAGCATGAGACGATGGCAGTATATTTACATGAAATAACCTACTCATATTTAACCTGTGTAATTGTATGGGAAACGGTCCGATCTCTCTAGAGCCTAAACCAGTGGTTCTCAAACTGTGCTCCACAGAGCTCTTTGGGCTCTACAACTGTTTCACAAGAGATCCTCACCATAAAATATAATAATTGTTATTTTGTTATTTAAAACAAACAACACATACGTTATAAAATATAAATATAAAAAAAAAAAACATAATTTTAACATTATATGTTTAAAATAAGTTTTAAACATATATTTAAACATATTTTCAAATATATAATATCTTATTCATGTATTAAATATTAATTATTGTTATAAAATGACAATTGTATTTGATTAGAAAAATATTCACTGACAAAAAAATGTGAATTTCACAAAATACACTGTTTAAAATGTGAACATCTCTGATTGGTCGCGCAAGTTTGCCTCGAGATGTTGGTATAAAAGTAACCATTTTTGATAAAACAAGATTATGATAGATTTTGATTAGATTGTATATAATTTGGCTATTTTCCAATATTTTCCAAAAATTATGTGTTTTTGCATGTTAAAAGTGTATTTATTTTAGAGCTTGAAATCGATAAAATCATAAAATTCTTTTGTAAACTCAAAATATACAAAATTTTAAATTTTAATTTCAACTAAAATCTTCAGTATTATATCAATATTGGTCAATGATTATAATTGCGAGAAGTTTTATGATAACACTCACAAGTGGATAACTTATTGAGTAATTTTATTGAAAAAATTGTATTTTAATTTCATATTAGAATTATGAATTTAAATTATATAAAAACAAATCACTAGTATCTTCATAAAATATAGGTTTTCTTTAATATTTAATCAAAATATTCTACACCTTCATCATTGTCATCTAAATCTGGTTGATCAAAATCAGTCATACGAACATCTTGATCTTCACCAAACTGAATCATTGTATTGATTGTAAGTAGTAAATCAGCAATACTGTTTTCATCTTTTATGTTTAGTGGTACAAATTGAACAAGACTATAATCTTCAATCATTTGACCAATACGTTTAGTTAAATAGCGATATTTTTTTCCCCAGTTTGTATTACTTTTTGCATCAGCTAACAAAGCTCGAGTATCTGGTTCTAAAAATCTAGATTCACAAAATAACAGTGAAATATTAAAAGAAAACAACTTTAATAAAAAATAAAAATACATATTACCTGTCCAAGTGTTTTCTAGCACTTTTACTTAATAAATCTATTTTGGAAAGAACATTAATATGTGGCAATTCTAAATTTATCATAACTGATAAAGCAGCCATTGTACCTATAATGGCCATTCAAAAATTTAATTAAAATTAGAATACTGCATATTTTAAAATCGTTAAATAATATTGTACAGTAAAAAAAATTTCGAAAAAATTATCAAACAGTTTCTTTTAATTTTTTGTACTAATATGCAAATTTAAAATTCCAGCTTATTGAAAAAAAATTCTCGAAAGATAGCCAGTCTTCAATAGCAATCTTATTTCAACTTCATATATTTTACAATACTACTCAAACATATTTTAATAAATTGCATAGGTTTAATAGAAATAGACATAGACAATATTTACCAGAGATAAATTTTGGTCCATCGACCATAAACTGTGAATCAACCAACATGACTGAACATACATTAAATCCCCAATTTTGAAGTAATTCTGCAAGCTGTTTAACAGTTTTCATGTGTGTATATAATTCTATTTGTCCAGGTAGATCAAAAAGAATATAATCATCATCATCATCACCCAACTGTTCTTTAAGCCAATCTTGATTTTCTATTAAGTACCTATAAAATCCAAATAATATTTAACTCATTTAAAATCATATTAATCTATAGTATAATAATTAACCCACTCCATGCAAAATACTAATCCTCCATTAGGTCCAAAATGTAAAATTTCATCTTCCATAGCATCATCAATGTGAATTAATTCACATATATCAACAGTTGGTTGATAATCAAAACGTTCAGCAGCTGGATCCAAATTAACAACAGATACAGAATTTTTTTCATTTTCAATATGTTGTGCCACAGCAGAGCAATATGTTGACTTAATAAAAATTTACAAAATAATATAATGTTAGACAAATATTTCAAGTATAAGTTACAATAATTAATATTAATAAAATATGATAAAGTTTACTACTAATACATTAAAAGATTTAAGGTTGAAATTTTTTCAATAAAATTGGAAAATGGGTACTTTCTTATTATATGAAACTACCCATGTTTTGAAGAATATCACAATCCTGTTATTCTAGAACCTAGACTAATATAATTTATCATTATCACTTTCTAGTTATCTCAGACTACCTAGGCTTTTGGCTTCCACCATGGACTAAGATCTTAGTCCAAGGCTTCCATCTTATCACAGATTACAAGACATTGTTTTATCTGTGGTATTATTACTGGCTTGTCACCTTGCACAGCATGTTGATTATCAAGCCAAAACTTGCAAAGCAAGTCAAGGGTTGATATTGATTTGAAACAAACGAGAGGCGTGACATGAGCTTGCAAAGCAAGTGAGGGGAGTTTTACGAAATATGCAAAGTGTGAGAAACTGTGGAGAGAAGCGTCTCTCAATATAATAATAGTACTCCGCAGTTCCCTTCACTTGCTTCACAAACTCGTGTTACGTTCCTCACTCGATTCAAATCGATATCAACCCCTCGGCTTGCTGTGCAACGTGGGAATATTTTGGCTTGATAATGTCTTGTAATCTGTGATAAGACGAAAGCCAAAAGCCACACTGAAATTACCGGCTCATTTCTGAGTACACCATTAGGAGTTTAATACCAATTACAGTAATAGTAGTCGCAATAACGGAGGCAGTCATAAGTGATAATCGCGATAATAGTCAATAGCCATACTCTTACGTAACAGGAAAATACCAAAAAATGAAGGTATTAGAAATAAAAATTAAGTTTAGTCAAAAAGAAGCAGTGGTATAACTAGGGGGAAGGAAGGTGATGTGATATAAGTGATATATCACCCCCAGAACTTTTTTATTACTGTGTAATTTGTTTTACAATTTGTATTTTATCTATTGATATAAAATATAATAATCAGAACAAGGTCTCTACACTTTTATAATGTATTTTCTTTCTCAATAAGTAATAATATAAATTTTACGAGTATAATAAAGAGTAAGAAGTAAGTAAAAAGTAAATAATTATAGGAAATAGGTACCACAATATATATAAAATTAAATGAAATTGTGCATACATTGTAGGTAAAAGGTTTTATAATACAAAAACAAATAGTAACCTGTGATATTGATGTAATTCGCTTTTAATGATATACACAAGGGCGTAGCCAAGGGGGGGCAGCTAGGGGAAAATGCTCCACTCCTGATCCAAAGCGTATGTTTTTAATATCGAATATTCTAATGAATATTTTAAATTTTATGCTTACGTGCCCCACCCCTAGTAAAAATCCTGGCTACGCCCTTGGATACACAGATAAGCATATGTGAAACCAGCCTTTTAGTTTAAGGAGTACAATTATATTGAAAAATCTTCAACCTTCTCTTTAATATGATATTTTTAGATATTAAACGAAGTGAAAAAGTTAGTGTTTTTATAATGATGTTTATTTTATTTTTATTTTTTCTGTGAACACATTTTTGTAGAATACTTGTCTAAAAGTTAAATCAGCAACTTTTTAAAACCGGATTTGCCTCTATATAGTATATAAAAGATCATTTTCGAATTGATTATACTTCTGATTAAAGGTTAAACGTGTACATTCAAAATAATTATGTTCAACATAAGTACCTAATTAGCAAAATATTACGCATCCAATACACTATTTTCCTTAATATGATTTCAACACATTAAAATTCATAGAAAATAACCAAAATAAAATTCCACAGTTAAATTAGGGGGTTGTCACTTGAAAAACAAAACTTAACATCCTTAAGATGACATGGAAAAAATGAGTTATGGAAAACATGGCTTTTAAAATGACTTAAACATTTTTAAAAAATCCAATTTTTGCATTTTTAAGGCAAAAAGTGGGGGGTGAGTATGCTTGAAAAATCACCCAGTAAATGAGTAAGATCGCATACAATTTTTCAATGTATTAATAATAAACTTAATTTGTAACGGAATAATAACTAAAATATAACAGCCATTATCAAGATTTACAGTAATTTTAACCATAACTTCAAAGCTTATATAAATTTAATCATCGAGACAACTTATAAAAAAAATTTACCATTGAAAGAAAATCATGAGAGAAATCTTTTGGAAAAATATAATATTGAACGTAATTTAAACTTAAAATGTTATGAGGTTTTGATAGAAAAAATCGAGTTTTACAGGAAAATGTCCAGTTTCATACCTTTCCACTGCCAGCCGGCCCCATTACCAATTGGGCGTACCTCATTGTTTTTAATGTTCTACTCTTAAACCGCTGTAAAAATTATAGGATTATATAATATTATATATTAAATTACGAGTGCGCAATGAACAATATTCAATTTTCGAAATTGAATTTTAAACATAGCCATTTGGCTTTTGACACTAAAAATTTAACCATAGATAAATAATATCACAGAGCACATGAAAATATATACCAAGGTAGTTCAAATAGATGGTAGTGCTACTATCTTAGTCCGTGGCACGATTTAAGATATCTTAAATCGTGGTCCGTGGTAGTGCTCATGATATAGAGTTAGGGGCAGTTGCCCGAATTTTCTAGGTTAAGTTGATAACAGAAGAAGATGGAAAAACAAAAATTTCCGAAAGGTACCAACTGAAAATTATAATACAATTAGTTGGGGGCAGCAGTGGAAATCACGGTGTAGAGAAGATAAAGTGATAACACACGATTTACGAATAAGCGCTTTTTGCTTTTTTGAGGAGCGGATCACAACAGCCTAGGCCTACTTAAGGTGGAAAGGTGGATACACCCAAGGTCTATTGATAAAACTTTATTATCTATAGACCTTGGATTACTTTCTTACTCTATGCCTTAAGGTGCGTGTACAGTGTACACTGTAGACAGAAATACAGCTAGAGTTATATCGGTTTAGCTAGATTGCTCTAGAAATGTGTTTACACTATGATGAAATGTGCTCTAAATAGAGCAGTCATAGAGAGCGCATAGATCAAATCTACCTAGATAAGTCTACGGCCCATGCACATTAGTCAGCCATGATAGACTAGATAGTTCTCTTTGAGAGAGCATTTGAGGTAGTTGGTAACAATTTTTCATACAAAAAATGTCGGACCGCAAACGCGTTGCAGCTTACAACTATAGTGCGTAGTTTGATTAAAAAAAAAAATAGGAAATGAAAAAGAAAAAAACGAAAAGGTTATGGGTTAGAAATTGGATATCAAAAAGAAATAACGAAGGAGTGCACGCAAAATTACTAAAAGAAATCAGTGTAGAAGATACCACTTCGTATGAAAATTTGAATTTTTGCAATTGTTTCCATACATTTTGCTTTTAGCTGCCTGTCTCTGTATTCTTTCAGTGTATAATTCCACAGTGCAGGATTTGATTCAAGAAACTCAATTAGTAGATAGGTTTTTTGCTTATCCCACACAACATCGGCCATTATACAAACAATTCAAAAGAAAATATATAAAACAAAACAATATCGAAAACACTGTTGATAATTAACTCAAATATTTCCACGTGCTCTATTTGGTCTATTCAACTGAACAAATAGATCTAGACTGATCTAGCTATAGTGTCTATCTCCGTGAACATGGTAGATTTTCGTTTACTCTAGTTAATCTACATAGACCCTAGAGAGGCAATCGCTAGAGCACTCTAGATGTTGTGTACATTTCTAGACTCTATGTAGAGAGCTCTAGCTAGAGTAACCTACGAGAAATAATCTACAGTGTACAGGCACCTTTAGATACCATGGGTCCATGGGCCTACTCATAGAGTAATCTTTTTTCTATGATCTCTTCTATGTATATTTTGTGTCACTTCAAAAATAATGCAGCTAGGAACTTGAAACTTTCACCAACTAATAAAAATGGTCACGAGAATATTTTATAAAAATTTCAAAAAGATTTGATCAATTTTGAGTTAAGTACAGCATTTTGAAAATTTCTCATTTTTTTGTTAGTTTTTACGTAATAAAATTTTTGATTTTTAATATTAAGACTTAAAAATTTCATATGATCTCACTAACATATATGTCTAATTCATATATCTCTAATTGACCTGAAAAAATCCTGAACATCGTAAGTCAATTTTTTTTTTTTTATACCCGTTTCAAGTTAGAATTTTGACGAAATTCGTTAGTTTTATTTAAAATTACGCACTTTTACGTACTTAAAAGAAAATTGGCCAAACCAATAGTTTTGAAATTTGATGCTTAGATAGAGAATTTCATTGTGAATATTTTGGTGCAATAAAATTTCTTACGGACGAATAATTAAGGGTAATATTTAATAAAAAAAAATTGGATAAAATACAGACAGATATTACAAAATATCTATAGATTAAAAGCATTTGGTTAGGTTAGGTTAGTTAAAAACACTAGTTTTTTTCGCTTTACTCAGAATAAAATAAATAAATAAACAATAATATTTAGATGAAAATATTTTAATTATAGTGCAGATAAAATTATTTATTTAAAACAAAAATTCACCTATACCAACCAAATAATACAAAATTAATTTTTACATCACAATTTTGTTACCAACAATATTGTTTTATACATACATATTTTGTTCAAAATTCCTAATAATTTGACAATATTCTTTTTGCATTTTATCAACATTTACTTATGACTGACAAAAATAAATTATAGGTTATAAAATGTAATTCAAGAAAAAATTATAATATCAGTTCGAGTGTTGACCAGGGGTTATATTTCCTGGATGATCTGGACTGTGCTTTTGTTTTTTCTTCTTTTTCTCTTTTTTTCGCTTTTTTCGTTCTTTATCATCATCATGGCGTTTTTGTTTTTTGTGCTTTTTCTCATGAATATCACCTAATCCTAATTCATTAGCTGCCATATCTTGTGAAAGGGCTTCTCCACTTTTGTATTTGCTTTTTTTATGTTTGTTTTTGTGCTTTTTGGTGGGTGGTTGATTTGCATAACGATATTGTTCTGGTAACTGATATAATACAAAAGTTATAAAACATAATAAAACCATGCACAACATTAATTATAACATAACACAAAAATACATACTGGGCCAGGATGTAATCGAAATCCAGCTAACTGATGAGTAGTTAATGGCAAAATTTCTTTTCCTCCAATTGGAGGTTTTTCAATGACTGAACGTAACGAACTATTAACACAAAATGCATGCTAATTAGAAATATCAAATATCAATTATGTTTGAAGCAAGAAAACGTTATGAGTTGTATATAATAATGAGTTTACAAAAGAAAATATTGATTCATCATTAGTTTTCACAAATAAATAAGAATTAAAAGATTATTATTATTATTTAGTAATACTAGTCTTGTACTATTTATTTACTTTTAACTAAGACATTGCCAAGGAGATTTAATTTTAAACTTCAAGTTCAAAAAGCCGGACATACTTCGCACGATGGGTGTACTTCGCACGACGGGTGGTATTCTCTTGACGGGCATATTAAATTTTAAAGAAACGATAAATCATTTCTTCAGTAAAACGATTCTAAACAAAGGAAGTTAATAATATAAGAAAAAAAAAAATTTTCGAAAAATGTCCAAAATTTTTTTTTCACATTTTCAAAATTTTCTCGCACCAAAATCTTTTTTATAGGATTTTCTATCTATGTTTAAATTTTTATAAAATTCGGATCAAAAAATGATGGTTTCCGAGTCGTTTTTGTCAAATTTTGGGTAGTTTTTTCCAAAAAAAGCATTGAAGAATTGAGAAATTCAAAAAATGACCTCTCTAAAGTACAATCTAGAGGCGAATCGGGTTT
>JAIPRM010002885.1:16243-28367 GCA_025469315.1 Stegophylla sp. TES_Ste_2020
TTTCAAAAAGTTATTGATCGAAACTTTTGGACAAGTATTTCTATACGAAAAGTTGTACACAGAAAAAAAAAATAAACATCATTGTAAAAACACTAGCTTCTTCACTTCGCTCAGAATCTAAAAAAGGACATTTTTAATGTGGTTATTATTAGTATTAATATAATTACTAAGAAAATAAAGTACTAGGAATCACTGTTTTAATTTTACTGAATAAAATAAACTAAAATGAGTAAAATGTCTATATGAAAATTTTTAAATCAGATTATTTTTCTTATTAAATGTAATAGGTTAAACATTTACATCAGATAATACATGTGCATTATTTACTATTAGTTTATGTAACCATTCGTTAATCATTACTTATTAGATATTTCAAACACACAAATTAATTATAAGAATATTAAATTACCTACTAATCATTATATACATATCATATACATTTTGAAATACATATTCTGTGATCTGTTAAATCAAAATGAAATAAAATAATTTTTGTATGAACTTTAAAAGTTGAGAGTTTTAAACCTTGTGAGAAATTAAAACTGTATGTGAAACAGGCACGAATCCAAGGCAATAGCCCCTCCCAGAAAATATGTTAAAATGCATGCTAAAAATGCTAAATAGGTGTAAAAATATATTAACATTATGTATATTTGATCTATTTTTGTCTAATCGCCCCTTCCAAATTAAGGTCCTGGGTCCGTCACAGATGTGAAATAGGTTTGTATTACTTAATATGTAATATTTAAACATATCGTAGAATAATATTTGTATTATGTACCTTTGATCATTATGTCCAGGAGTGTCAATTATACCAGGTAAATTAGGTAAAAATGATGATAAACTTTCCTTAAGTCTTTTACCACTGAATTTACTATAAGTGTGTTCTAGACCATAGTAGGCCATTAAATTTACAGATCCAGTTAATTCACTTTCACCTAAAAACAAAAAAAATCATAAATAATATTCAATTTACATTTATAGTGAGTGCAGTTATGTTTTCTGAAATATTTATTTTGTATAAAACTATAGGTACATTTTCTCTATTATAAAACACATAACACACAAACAACACATTAATTTACATATTTTTGGAATGGTTGAATTTTATATAATACAGACAACAAATAAAAGTATAAAATTAAGTATTTACATGGTGGTTCTTTCATAAGATAGAATGGCCCACTATGTACAATCGATGGATTCTTGCCCAAGGAAATAGTCGTCTTGAGGGTGCCCGTAGAATCCTGTCTGGACACAACGGGAGACCTGGCTCCTCGAGGTGAAGATTTTGGTGAATAAGTCGACGGGAAACCAGACATGTAGACTAAGTAAATGCGTCACTTAAACAAGAATAATATATACATTAGTGTTCAACGAAAATACAACTAATCAAATGCTACGTTTTCAGTAAAATAGTATTTTGAACGTTATCAATATCATGTTATTTTATATTTATGTTTACGTGAATTTTGATAAGTAGGTTGTGTTATTGCAATTACAATGCTATAAACTCGAAAACAGCTGGTACATTATATTATATACGATCACTTCAAACACAAGTACTGAACAAATATCCTAGATGGCGTTAAATGTAATAGTTTGTTGGACGCATTTTGTTTGAACAATAGTTTTATATACCTATTATCTGTACTGTACCAACTATTACTACAATCTAAAATTAAATCCTACAGCAGATACTAGTATAAAAAGCAGTATTTTCATGTGATTCATAAAAGTCGAACGATGGTCTCAAATAGAACCTGGTATCAGCAACGTCCCGAGGGCAAGCCAAATGGGGCATTAATAACTGACCTGGGCCTTGTTACTCAAAATGTCTCCATTACACTGGCGAAAATTAGAATCGGTCCAGACTGTATATGTTATGTTTTGTGTACTACGTTTTGTATATTCGGTTATGCAGTCTACAAGCGTAGATTAGTTTACTGGGTGTTTGGTTGACTCCACTTCGCTCCGCACATTAAAAATATCCCTTGGCTTGTTGTGCAACGTGGGGACATTTCGGCATGATAATCTACTTGCTGTGCGAAGTAAACAGTTTAGTAACCGGGTAATTTGGTCCTGCTCATTTCCTATTTAGCACATCAAGTCGAAATATCCCCACGTTGCATAGCTAGCCGAGGTATACTTTGATGTGTGGAACGAATATAAAATTACTTTATTTTAATATCTAATATCTAATTATTATTAATATCTAATACAAAATTACTCGATATATTTTACTACAGTTTAAAAAATTTTTTTTTTTCCATTTATTAATGCAGTTTAAACCTACAGTTAACATACTGATTGCGAATGCTAAAAAAATTTTATAAGTATAGAATATAATTACAGTTATTTGTATTCCACCATGGATATAACCGTAGAATAAAGATTTTCGTGTTTGTGGTTGCTTACATAGGAGTGATTTCATTATTTTCCATATGGGCTTATGGTTGGTTTGCTGGTTAGTAGGTATCTCATTATGTGGTTTTTACACATGAAACGTGCAATAGCACCCAAAGCTTCTGTTTGTTAAATATAACTGTATATAAACAATTTAGATCATGACCTATGTTATGGACTTGTTGTTAGATGGAAGGTATACGTAATTATTATTGCAAATGTCATCATATAGCTATAATTGGCACAGAAAATCAACATAATTGAAAGAATAGTAAAGATATTTTGTAAATGTTTTTTTTTCTCACGAAGAAGTTTTTACAAATTATTAATTGAAATAGATTAAAATAATGTAGCTATAGAAAAGTTTTATAACAAGAAAATATTGAGGTCAAGCTTATACACATCGACTAAATTACCAAAGTTGATTTTATGAAAAATGTAGTTTAAAGCATATTTAGTGGTTTTTACTTAATTCTTCGGTAGTTTTTCCTTACGCTTTATTTTATTATATATTATATATTACGTTTAAATCATCAAAACTGTTGAAGATTTTGAAAAAATACCTCTTTAAAGTACTAATAAAATAAAATAATCTGATGGATACTTACTCTTTACGTACTAATCCGGTACTTTTTCGAGTAGAACAAGTTTTCCATAAAAGAAAAATAGCATCCGAAAAATTGAAATATCTTTGTAAAACCACTAACTTTTTCGTTCCGTTCTAGAATCATATACTGATTAAAAAATGAAATGATTATGGGTTAATTATTTGAAATTATAAACTCCAGTATTGTACAGATATGTTATGAAAATTACGTCTCAAAAAACGTATGAACCTTATAGACGAGTATTTCTGTATAAAAAGTAATTTCATAAAAAGAAAACTATCATTGTTGAAGTATTAGCTTTTTTTTTCATCTCTACAGAACCTAAAAAAAATATATATAATCAGAGACCCAGGGAAAGGCGATCACCTCTTCGCGTCCCCCCCTGAAATACGCCAATGCTAAAAGCATTAATTTAATTTTATGCACTTTTTAAAATATTTGGACCTAGTGGCAGGTGCTTTTTTTGTCCTCCAGCCGTGATGAGAGAGCATGCGTGCACCACTTTCATAGTTATAAGGGTGAGACTGTTTCTATGGAAACTATCAACAAAACAAACCGCGTAGGTAATCTTCCATAAAGTAAAACGAACTAGTAGGCATTGCATCATGTCGATGTTTGTAGTTTATAGTAAATCATCTGGAGTTAAGTACAAAGCTTCTGTATGTTCAAAAGCGTTCATTTTGTACGTAGTTATTACGGTGCTGACTTTTACTTTACCATTTCTATTTTGTTATAGAAGTAATGGTAAGTTGCATTTTTGGTTTGAATTAATTTGTTTACCAGATATTATTTCTCATTGTATTTTTCAGGACTATGGTTGAAGTATGAAAAATATAGAGAACAGCCAAGAGTACAATTTAAATTGCAGTATTTATTGTATGCTGAAACGAATGACCCTATGTCTCCATTGCTCTGCGGCAATTTTCCACATACATTGAAAACTACGGGCTTTTGTTCCACTATAAAAGTATTGTACCTATTGTTTATTTTAAATAGATACCTACATCTATTTTCGGCGTTTTCTAATTAGGTTATGGAAGAAGATATTAATATTGACGGGAAGAAAGAATTTCTTGATTTGGAGTTATACTTGACCACAAACGAAACTTTAGATATACATTCTATAACTTTATTACTTATACTTGATTTCCAAATTCAGGTAAATTGGATTGTATTTATTTGTATATACATAAGCGGTTAAAGTGGGGGCTTAGCTACCAAAAATCTGTACAAAGCCCCTTTAGATTTTTTTGAATCACATGAAGAATCACCATTAGAGTGGGCTAAATCAAACAAATAAATATTTTAGCTTCCTCTTCCTCCAAATTATCATTCAATTTCCGCTAATGCGTGTATATTATAAATGTTTATAAATATACAGCTTTAAAGTATTATAAAAATTATATAGGGAATGATTTACCTAAATTATATTTTGTTTATTAGGACGTGTGTTTATTTGAAATGGAATCTATGGCTGTTATCTCTCATAGTTCTATAATGTCAGGTGGCAGACTGGATGTATTTGGTGATTTGGATTTTGTACAAAAAACTCCTTTACTTTGTTCAACAAGGAAGCCAATTCGTATGAATAAACCTATACTGTTATTTGAATCTTCTGATTGGTTGGTTAACATTTACAAGGAATACTCAAAACGAACTTGTAAGTTGTCGAAGATCTTAATATAATATATAACGTATTAATGCCATAAATATCAATACATATATAATATATACATATATATATATTGATAAATGTCTATATTTCTAGATTTTACTAGACTAAATAACGTTTTGGTTAAGTGGACAAGAGGACGGTCGTATCAACAACCATTTTCGATAAAAACTGTAATAAATTACAATTCCGTTGAGATTTTGTATAAACCGAAATTTTGGCAAATTATGAAAGGGGCATGGATTCAATATTTTTCCATACTCGTGTTATCAGTGTTTATATTTAAAAAAGTTAAGCGTTTCTTGTTTACGAATCATATTATCAATACCAAAATTGAACGATCAACATAAAATTATTGTTTAAATGAATGAAATATTTACTTAAAAAAGAAAATATGTACAAAGTTTGTGAATTTTATGTAATTTTATAGATAATTAATTTTTAAATTCATAGTAAATACATAATATTATAATATATTTTTTTAAACTAGACAGTGAAAGTACGATTTATTTATAGCTACTAAATAGATTATAACTGAATGAATACAATATTTAGTTAGTGATACATAACAATAATTAAATAATTCTTTATTATATTATTATCTGGTTTATTCAGTACGACAGTACCTACATTTAGCTTTATATTATTAAAACAGTAAAAGTAACAATTTCACGTGAAAGAATGATACATGACAAATAGGTACTTACTGATTGCTAGTGATTGTGGCATGGTATTTTACCTGAACTACTTTAACTATGCCCTGTAAGCACCCTTTTGGAAAAAATTAATATCGCAAAACGAGAATGGAGACTAATGAAAATAACCGGGGAGATTTTTTTTTTGAGGCCCCTAACAGTTAAAAATTAAAAATACTCATTATTTAATTACCTAAGGAAAAAAATTGCAAATTTGTATATAACTATCTACCACACTGCTACTTTAATTATAAATTATTATTATAGTTTAATTAAATTTAATATTTTAAATATTTTTTATGCAGTCTATTTTCTGTTAAAATGAGTTAAGTCTAAATTATTAAATATAAATACGTTTTTATGAATTTGATATGTTTCTTAAATTTTTCCCTGCAAAGTTGTCTATAATTTCATCAAATGATAAAAATCTAGACATTAAACTAAGAAAAATGTTGTGAAAATCAAAATTGTAATTAAATAAAATTAAAATTGATTTTGAAAATCAAAATTTTAATCGAAAAAAAAAATCAATATTTAATTGAAAATCATGGGTGAAAAAATCTTGATACTAATATAAAAATTAATTAACCAAGGAAAATCTCTTGTATCTCATTCATCTCTCATTCATCACGTCGCTGTCACATAAACTGAACAATACCACACAACTATAATACATTTTTACCAACACTGAAATCATTGAATAAAGCTTACAATAATTATTTCGGATCAGTGGCGTTCTCAGCTTTTTAGAAAGGAGGGTTATTAATTTTTGACTTGTCATAGACCCTTCCACATCCCCTTTCAGTAAATTTATATTTTAATTTATATGTATTATTCCTCTGTATGGAGACAATGAACATGAAGCATATGAATATCAAATTAATGAGATACGGGAGTACGATCTAATCTACGACCGAAATCGCGAATTCGTAATTATAATTTATAACTTACCAAGTTAGCGATTGTTACTGCGGTCATAGCAGTGTTTGGAAAGTTCCTTTAAAAAAGGAATAAGTTCACGTTCACGTTCATCTTCTAAAAAAGGAACTAAATCCTTTTCCGTTCCCATATTAAAAAAAAAGAACTAGTGCCTTTCCTCGTTCCTAAGTAACGAACATTTTTCGTTCCTCAATAATTTTAAAATTTTACCAGTATAATTTAAAATAGTAATTAGTTTAACATATTAGTTTCATTAGGTATCTATTGTTGTTCAGCTTTCAAAATACTAATTTGTTTATTTCACACAAGTTATCATTTAATTTATAAGTTATAAATATATAATAATAAAAATAATAAAAATAAAGTGCATTAAAAATTCATTTTTAATGTAAATAAGGATAAATAATGAATTTTATGAGTGAAGAAAAAAAAGACTGGTAATATAGCAAATAATCTCAAGTAAGTAATAATGGACAGCGGAGCTCACAAGCTGAGAACGGTGACATACCAACTGGATACCCGGTCAGCTAGATACACTATGTCACTATAGGCTGTCTCTATAGTTAACTAGATCCTCGTAAACAACACTATTTTTAAAATAATAAACAATGCATGAACCAATTTTGGATGTTATTTTCCTTTTATGAAACCTATGTCCATCGTTGAATTTAAAACATATATAACATATATTATTTTTCGTATATATAATAAATTACTAAACAAAAAATATCCAAATGGAGGGAATATGACAGCCACAAGTCAAGGGATATTTTCGATTTGCGAAGCGGTCAGGGAGTGGAGCGAGTTCCTTGATCACAGTGGGCATTCGGAAAAAAGTACCTACGTGTGCGCTTTGAAATTTGAGACTGATAACACCATTGTAAACCTCTCGGAATTTTCGGGAGCTGTGTAACTTTTGTCATAAAAACATATAATGGTACATCCCAGATAAAAAAATAATTACTTGACATATCAATTAGGAAAATTGCAGGTTGACGATAGGTTCGATGCCACCATTTTTCCTTCGAGATTTTCATCATTTTTTAAAAAGTCCACCCGATCCCCAGTAAGTATCTATACGACAGTGTTTCCCAAAGGTCGTGCCGTGATAATGTTATCGGCGTGCCGCGAAAATACGAGTGCTTACCAGCAGCAGATTTTTGACATTCTTATCACGAACGCAGCAGTAAAACGTCTAAAATGTTTAATTCTTGATATTATGACCGGTTAAACATAATCTAACCAAAATTTCAGTTATTAAGATAATAATACTCATTATTGACAGACTTAGTGCACTGATAAATTACCTATATTATATAATTACAAAATAAATAACTTATGTCTATAAAGTCAACAATGGTATTTGTAACCATAGCGACGAAATGCATGACAAAAGGATACACTGTGCAATGTGCATACTATATGACTATTATCTAGTATAAGGCATTCAAGTTGCACACTAGATAGGTATCTTAAATTTAGTATTATGATCGTTTTGCTCAAAATCGGCAATTATTATGAAACCCATAATTTTTCTGTGAACATAACAAAGTGCAATATATAACTGTCTTAAAAAAAGTCAGTACGATTATGAGAATAAAAGTAACAATTCAATTGGCAGACATTAGTATAATTTCAGCCAGATAAGTAGTAATTTTACCGTTAGTTTAAAAATGGATAATACGAAAAGAAGTCTTTATTAAGACGTTGTAACAAATTCTTATTCATTCACATACATGCACTACAATCAAATGTAATATTTCTGTCAGTTTTGACATGACGTATCGAGAGATATGACATGTTGAGAAGTTTAATAACTGCATACGAGTTTTGTAGCCAGTGCTGGATCTACAAATTATATCATTCGGTGCTCAACATATTAGAGCCCCTATAAGTTGCCAAAAGAAAATTCATCTGAAATTAGTTAAAATTCAGAATTCGGACAATTGACGATATAACAATTTCAAAGTATAATATGTGATAATTAATATTTTTACTAAGAATCACGGTATATTATATATATACATATGGTGTATAATACACCGTGCTAAAAATAAAATGCATATATATATATATATATATATATATATATATATTTGTTATGGAAATGTTTATTATTGAATAAATAAAATATCGATGTATAACATTACAGTACTCATTAAATTTGTAATTTTTGAAAATATATAGTAAAAAGCAAACTAGATTAATATAAACTAAAATCTTTTTTTAATAATGTGTTTTTAACAATACTTTAAAATCAACTAATATAGCAATTCATTTGTTATTAATACACAGCTTTGCGATTCTAGCAGCTCCGTGCTCAGTGGAAATGATTTGTAGTCGATTTTAAGTATGATTAAATTAGTTTTAATTTACTAAAACTGCGTTTACAAGATGTCGATAACACGGGCAACGTAAGAAATATTTGATTTCGCTGTATATATTATGATGAGATATAAACACCTTAAAGACCATTTTTTCGAATAAAATTTAAAACTACATGTAACGAGCATCTATAAATTTTTTGGGAGATCAGTTTTCGAAATTTTGAATGGTTATTCTAAAATTTTGGAAAAAATACCTCAATTTGTCAAAAATGGCCTAAACATTTTTTTTTTTTTTAATCCAAACGTTTAAAAATTGAAATATAAGAGGTCAATTTTCTGTTAATAATACAGAAAATATAGTATGAATAAAACTGGACATACTTCGCACCACGGGTATTCTACACTTTTCGGGTATCGGGTCAAATAATAGATACTCATGGTGGTTGTGTTGAAAATAACTACTGTTATTTGTATTATTATTGTTCTTTATATTATTAACACTTCGCTCAGAATCTTATTATTTAAGAAATGTTTTATCGTTTTGTTTTTAATTGTTTAATTTAATTATTTTATAGGGTTGTGGTCAGTTTTTCAAATTTCGGTAATAATAATTGATCTCTACAGATTTCTGTATAAAAATCGCATTACCCTTCATATTTTAGTATTGTATGATGTGTAATTTTTTTTGGAATATTTGAATTATTTTTAACTTATAAATTTAAGGTTATTTTAATCATTTCATAAAAAAACATCTATTTCGCACGTGTAAAATGCATTTGTTGTTGTTGTTGTTGTTGTGAAATCAGGAATTCAAACTACGTATATTTATTCCAGAATCAGAATGGGCCAAGATTAATTTCAATCTGAAATATAAAAAAAAAAAAAATTTCACAAAATAATTTTTTTTTCAATATCTTTTAGAAAATAATATGAAGAATATGTCACAAAATCAAACTTTACCTTGATATATTTAATTTTTATATTTTTTTCTTTGTAAGTTAAAGGTATTTTTTTTTGATTTTGTGAAAAAAAAATCCAATTAGCACTTTACATAGAAATTAAAGTTGGCTCATTCCACTTCTGGGATAAAAATCGGTAGTTTGACTTCTTCATTCCAATAAAAAAAGAAGATTTTTATAAATTATCTTTTATCTTTATCTAGATAATTTTTCAGTTATCTAAATCTGACACTGCGGGTTACCCATTGTACTCGATTATTTCACTCTTTTCTCATTTGACTATTGTGGATAATATGGCATTATGGCCGAATGCAAATATGCAGTAATAGCGTAACTTATTCACCGCAAGGCCGACAATCATGGGACAATCAACCTGCGGAGGAAGTTGTTAGCTTATGATCTCTGTAAGACTGACCGAACACTTATTATCGGGCGCTGGTTATTTTATTAATGCATACATAATATAATAACGCTTTTCAAATAAGCATGGAAAAGTAATAATTGCGTCGGAGAGAGTAGCGGTGGGGAGAGGGAGATTTGATGAATCCTGCACGCACGACGCGCGTATCGACCCATTGGACCGCGACCGTATGTAATACGAGAATTTAGGCACCACCAGAAAAATAATATATACGTTCAAAATTTAAAGTGGAAAAAAATTAAAGAAAAAAAAAAACGAACTGCGATGATCAAGTTCACAGGAAAACCAGAGTAAATTAATTATCACATGCTAGGTTCTATAGAAACAAAATGCGTATTATCTAATACCTATATATAGGAATATAATATATTATATACATATATATATATATATATTTTTGTTTGTTCCTTTTAGCCGCAGGTAACAGTAAAATGAAATAAAGTAAAATAAAAAATAATGGTAATGATGAAAAGGTCATTGTATTTTTCTGAGCGCAATAAACAGATTCGATGCCCGGAAGATGTCTTTCGTAGAACACATTGTAGGCATTTTTTCGAACGATCCGATTGTTGGTTAACGCGTCCGCTAAGTATTTTTGTTTTTTTATTCCAACGTGCGGTATTTTAACTTTTGAAGTAACGTCATAGAGAAAAAATGAATCTTCATCACAACAGATTATTATTATTGTTTTATGTGTTAAATCATTTTTATAGGACTAGTGCAGGTACATAATGGCTTTTTATTACTTTTATTTTATGGTTTTAGTTCCGACATCAGTATTAAAAAAGTTCATTATAATATACGTTATTTACACGTATAAATGTACGGTTCTTTTGTCATATTTTAACATTCTTAATGTAATTACCAGTGTCGGCTTGGCCAGGGAAGCGAGGCAGCTAATGCTGCCGAGGCCCTCCCCCTCTTTTTTTTTAGTGTTCTCTTCGTTTGATGGATTGAGACAAAAATTCTGTGTGGAGATCGTTACAATCTTTTCTAATTTATATAGTTAATTTTTCAATTGTTTATTAGACTGAGCTGGTGACCAAAACAGTGGTATAATTGATAGTTTGCAGGAGATGGAGATCAGTAGTTTAACATACAAATCTGAACTTCCCGTATGCAGAAATACATTTTTAAAAATGAAATTTTCATAAGAAATATTGATCAAAGGTCTTAAATTTATGCGAGCGCCCAGTTATGCCATTACTACTGAGTGAATAGAGAACATACCCCACGTCGTGACTGAATGGGCACTAAATTAGCGCTTAAATTTAGAGGTGGATCCATGGTTAAGTGAGGGGAAGACTTTTTTAAAGCAAAAAATGCTTATCAAGCAGAACAAAAAAAAAAACAACCTTGTCATTAAAGTAGGTAATATACAAAATCAAAATGTTCATTTAACATGGTTTATATTCTGTTGATCAACTATTAACAGTTAGACCAGCCGTTCTCAAACTTTTTGAGACCGCGGCCTCCAATAATGTCACCAATATTTTGAGCGACCCTTGTATTAATGAGTAGCGACAAATAATTATAATTATTATTATATTAAAATTAAAATAATAAATACTTGATCAGTAATCCAAATTTTGGTTAATTGTAGTGCTCAATAAGGATTATCATGATGATAATAACAAAAAAAAAAAAAATCACTAGATATTTAATGTAATAGCGATCCTAAAAAACTTGATGGCGACCCCCGAGAGAGTTGTGACCCCGCAGTTTGAGAATGGCTGAATTAGACAACAGTTATTTAATGCTACCAAGTGCAAAAGTGGGCTGTATACAATATTTTTTAATAATCTTTAATACAATTCGTTTTTGCATATAGAACATGGCTTTTTGTCTCAAAGAGTACGTAGATAACTTACCACTATGGTTTTGAATAATATGCTTCCGTAGTATAGACAGGGGCGATTTTATAGGGGGGTGTTGGGGGGTACAGCACCCCCCGAAAATCGGCTACCGGTATTTTTCAGAAATCCTTACTTTTTCAAAAATTTCAATTATTGGGTTTCGGCATTTTCTGTGAAACATCTAATTTTGTTTTAAAAGTTATTCTTTCCATAAATTTAGTGACGGTTGCAAAGACTGTCG
>JAIPRM010002886.1:0-28364 GCA_025469315.1 Stegophylla sp. TES_Ste_2020
AGTAAAACTAACGAATTCAGGAGAAATTCTAACTTCAAACGGATATAAAAAAAAAAGTTGACTAACGATTTTTGAGATTTTTTCCGATCAATTAGACACATATGTCAGTGAGATCATATTAAAATTTTAAGTCTTAATATTAAAAATCAAAAATTGTATTGCATAAAAACTAACAAAAAGTGAGATATTTCCGAAATTTACAAAATGCCGTACTTAACTCAAATTTGATCAAATCTTTTTGAAATTTTTATGGCATATTTTCGTCTATATTTTTAGTGGTTGGTGAAAGTTTCAAGTTTCTAGCTTCATTATTGTAGAAGTTATGGTAAAAATAAATTTTCAATTTTACGAAAATGCCGGTAACTGCAAATTTTGACGTTTTTCGTTAATTTTTCTACATATTTTCACCGCGCTTGGAAAAAGTATTGGGAAATTGGAAAAATGACCTCTCTAAAGTACCATCTGGGTATGATTTCGGTTCTATAGAGATATTGATCGAAACTTATGGTCCAGTATTTCTATACGAAAAAGTGTTTACAGAAAGAGACAAAAGAAAAAATAAATAAATAAATAAAAAATAAACATCATTGTAAAATAATAAGCTTCTTCACTTCGTTCAGAATCTAAAATTATAAGTTTATATTATAAGGTACGAGCAATGACCGTATGGTACGAAATTATTATATTAAAAATTTTATAATGGTTTTATTATATACATATAACATAGTATGTTCCATATGCTGTTATATAATAGGTACTTATTCTTAAAACAAAATAAATTCGGTATCTAACACATTTTATTAATTTAATTAGAAACATGAATTTTTGAAAAACAAATTGGGGCAGTTAGATTGGTAATATTATTTTTGAGAAACAATTTAAAATTGGGAATATTATTTTTGAAAAAAAAAAAATGAATTTTTTCCCAGCTCGAAATAATGCGTTTAACTGTTTCAAGTTTCGTTCGGATTATAATATGCCGAAAACAACATTTTCTAGTTTTTTCCAATTAAGTTAATACTGTCTGAAGCGATCTTTACGATTTAAACTATACAATAATTTTGAAGGATGGAAAAAAGCGTAGTAATCTATATGAAAAATTCCTTATCAGTGAATCACATAAAAACATAT
The DNA here is from genome assembly GCA_025469315.1 of Stegophylla sp. TES_Ste_2020. Lineage (NCBI taxonomy): Eukaryota > Metazoa > Arthropoda > Insecta > Hemiptera > Aphididae > Stegophylla > Stegophylla sp. TES_Ste_2020. The sequence goes on from JAIPRM010002886.1 coordinate 1,132, forward strand.
CATATCTATTTGTTTTCTTTTTTTTTTATTAAAAAATACTGTTGGTGTTAAATGACTCCTAAAAGAAAAAAATGTATTGTTTTCATGATAATTAAAAAATATTGCCACTATTCGATTGTATATACTGAATCCTCATACAATTTGATATGCGACATTATTTTCACCATTTTGGCATCATTGCTATGGGTACTCGGTGATGGTGAAAATGAAAAAATAGTGTGAAACATCTTTTTCGGGTAGAATTTCGAAAATAAAATAAAAAGTGTTATTACTTCAAATCCATGTTTTAATATTAAAATAATATTGCTTGCGAAATTTTACCATAAAAATATGTGTCATGCTAATTTATTTTCAGCACCACGATGGTGCTAAAATGGTGAAAATTATCTCGTATATCAAATTGTATGAGAATGCAGTATGCAAGCGAGTAGTGACAATAATACTTTTCGATTATAATTAATAAAACTATTGTTTTTATTATTAATTTTGTTAAATAAACATTTAGCACCGAACAGTTGGTAAAAAAAATAAAAAAATATTTGATTCACTGATATAGCAATTCTATGTAGACTACCATGCTTTTTTTCTACCCTGTATACATACATAAATGACTGATTTTGCGTAAGACCACGTTTTTTTTTTTTTTTTTTTTTTTTTACCAAATAATTTTTAAAACTATTTTTTTAGGTTTTTTGTTTTATCAAGCGGTGTATTAAATAAGTCAAACGTAAAAAATACTAAATTACATCAGTAATAATGATAATATAAACGGAACAACGTAAACTGTGAAGGCGTATTAAAGAGTGTCGTCGTCAAAGGCTTTCGCATAGTTTAAAAATGAAATTAAATCTAACAAAACTTCTTTGTAGTGTTAAGTCCTGACGTGAAAATTATTCCATTTTCTTTGCACGTTGTCGCGTACAGGGTGGTGCTCGTGCCGTCTCGTCTTTATTAAAACAACCCCAACTCGTCTGCTCCGAATCCTCGCGTTACGCGCACAGTTAGTGTAGTAAAGTACGAAAAATATTATATAACCGACACGCGCACACAAAGGCTCTGGTATACGTTTTTTCTCCCCACAAAGATGGGAGAGGAAAGGTAAATAATAAATTCTTAAGGGGGTGCGTCCGAATTGAGATGAAAAACTTAGAAAAAACATACTAATTGAGTTTTGGTGCGAAAAAAAATGAATGGAACAGTCTTATACCCGGGGGCGGAGTGAGAACTGAACTCGGGAGTGGAAAGTATAATTATTATTGAAATTTAAACGTCTTTAACTTTTTGCTTTTAACGTTATTGGAAAATTAAATGCTATTAATTTTTTTTGTTTAAAGTAATTGGAAATTTTCACATTGTTCACTTTTTGCGTTTAGCATTATTGTAATTTTGATTAATTTATTATTACATTAACCCTATAGATATGACAATATATGTGAAAAAATAATGAAAATTAATAATAACATTTTAGTATCACTTTTTATTTTAAGTATTTTTTTCGTTTTCTGTTATCTTATGTATTATGTTTATTTAATATTGTTTCGTTTATTGTTCTGTTTTGTTTTGTGGTATTTTAGAATTAGCGTTTTCTTTTTTTCATTACGTTTTCCGGTATATATTTCAATCGATTTTTGACGGCTGTAGCTTTATATCTATGGCTCAAATTTCAATGCAAAATGCATCATTTTTAAAGTGATCTTAGACAATACTTTCTAAGTACATAATTTATTTTATGTAAGAGAGACTTTAAAAATGGAACTTTAATTTTGCATTATTTTGCATTTTTCAATAATTTAAATACTGAACTAAGTGAAGAAACTAATTTTTTTTTTTTTTTTCTGTAAACTCCACTTTTTTGTATGGAAATACTTGTTCACAAGTCTCGATCAGAAACTTTTTGAAACCGGATTTTCATTTACTGGATACTTTAAAAGGTCATTTTTTGATTTTTTTTTTGAAAACAACCCAAAATTTGAGAAAAAATACTAAGAAACCCTCATTTTTTGATAAAAACAAAATTTAAATATAGACGGATAATATGAGAAACATTTTGGCACGAAAAAATTTTGAAAATTAAAAAAAAAATTGGTATTTTTCTAACATTTTATTTTCTCATTAATTTTATCCTTTTCTTTATTTTTTTGATAAAAAATATTAAAGAAAAGTGAAGTAAAGTATAGATATTGAAGTCGGACATACTTCGCACTTAGGATATTTTCCGCACTTTTTATTAGATTCTCTTGGTGAGTGTATTGAAAATGACGACTTTTATTATTTTTTATATTATTAAATTACTTCATTCAGAATCATTTTATTGGAGGAATGATTTATCGTTTCTTTAAAATTCTACACACCCATCAAGAGTATCTGACTCGAGAAGCGAAGAATATTCGTGATGCGAAGTATTTTCGACTTTCTTGTCTATACTTAACCTTACTTCACTTTTTTCATTTTTTGTTCATATTTTAGCATTTTTTTCAGTCATTTTATTCATTTTAATGCATATTTGAACAATAAGCGATTTGAATATACTACATAATGTGTTTGGCTCAATAATTTAAAATGAGCTGATTAAATATATCACCACGTTTTTCCTTAAACATTTCTACAATTTTTTCTTACATGTGATAACACCCGTATCTTACCTTTATTTATGATCACTCGGACTGTATAACTCCAAATTTAACGCAATCTCAAATTAAATAAATTAAAAACGAATAATACTGTCTCAATCAGTTAAATCTATCAGCACCATGAGTCAATTTTTAAATTTTCGGTTTTTTTTCTCATTGTGTAATTCAATTTATACTACGAATTTCTTAATAAAATAATAAATTTAAAAAAGCCGGACATACTTCGCACGATGGGTGTACTTCGCACGACGGGTGGTATTCTCTTGACGGGCGTATTAAATTTTAAAGAAACGTTAAATCATTTCTTCAGTAAAACGATTCTGAACGAAGGAAGTTAATAATATAAGAAAAAAAAAAAATGTTCGAAAAATGTCCAAAATTTTTTTTCACATTTTCAAAATATTTTTGCGCCAAAATCTTTTTTATAGGATTTTCTATTTATGTTTAAATTTTCATAAAATTCGGATCAAAAAATGATGGTTTTCGAGTCGTTTTTGTCAAATTTTGGGTAGTTTTTTTTCCAAAAAAAACATTGAAGAATTGAGAAATTCAAAAAATGACCTCTTTAAAGTACAATCTAGAGGCGAATTGGGTTTCAAAAAGTTAATGATCGAAACTTTTGAACAAGTATTTCTATACGAAAATTTGTACACAGAAAAAAAAAAATAAACATCATTGTAAAAACACTAGCTTCTTCACTTCGCTCATAATCTAAAATATAAAAATAGGACATTTTTAAAGGTTTTGTCGAGCTGCTTTTTTTAGAGAATATTTTGACGAATTCAAGTGCATTTAAATCTGGGCCCTATACTCTCAAAACCGTAACGTTATAAAAACATTTTCGAGAACTGATTATAATAAAAATAATAATAATTTCGAATGGCTTTCAAGTCGACGCGATGCGTTTCACGTCAGATGTTTTTCGATGAGCAATTAACGTGGTTTAAACCCACCGCCACCGCACCGGACGACGCGAAAAACTGGCGGCAAAAACAAAATCCGTCTGTAAGTTCATCGCATTTAAACGCGTTTACGTGTGCAAATTTAATAAACCGCACGCACTCGCACCCTTACGACAGTTATACATTTTAAAATATAATAATAATATAATGTTATGATAATAATTATTATTATAATAAAGCGTTTGTGTTTTCGGCGTCGACGCGTGTTACGACAGGCGTCGAGTGAAATAAAAAAAAAAAAAAAAAAAAGAAAAGGGGAATAGAAACAGAAACGGGGGTAAAAGATGACGAAAAACAAAAACGGACAAAAAAAAAAAAGCGAATAAATAAAATTATACGTCGCGGTCGGCGGAGTAGTAATAGTCGCTTAAAAACTGCCGAGACGCGTCTAATGTGCTTGCGAGTTAAGGAGAAAAAAAAGGGGGTTGGGGGTGGAAAAACGGTAGGTAAACCCCGGTGGGCTCGGTACGGGGAAGTGGTGGCGGCATTTCGGTGTCGGAGAGCGTAATAAATTCTAATAGAGATTTATGCGTGCACCAGAAAGGCGTTTTTATTCTCTCCGTCGTTGTCGTCGTCGTCGTCGTCGTCGCACATTCGGTTTTATCGCGGTTAGGAAAGTGCAAGCGTTAAGGGAATTCACGTCGTCTTTATGAACGTATTTATATGTTTGTATGTGTATATATATGCGTACATAATATATGTGTTTATACACGTGAGGACAGAATGTGGGGTGGGCGCCACCGCCACCGTGTTGGAGGGGGGAGGACTTGCGGTCGTGGTAGGCCGATTTTCGGGGAGCGAAAACACGACATAGTTCAGATCTTTCGAAACAGTTCGGTGACCACGGGCACTGTGTGGTCACCACCGGGTAAGCGGTATACGATTAAGGACATATTTGAGACTTATTTTAAAGGGGAGGGTAGGGTGAATCTGATATAGGCGCCTATCTATAGAAAAAAAGTCAAAGAGGTTGTTTTTGCTCAAAATTCAGTTTTTTTTTTTTTTTTTTTTTTATTAGACTCTTGCACATTCTTGGATTTTTTTGGAAATCGAAGAATATATCTGAATTTATCCTTTGTTAATGCCTGTTTGAAGTAACTACTCTTTGGCTATATTTTATACTTGAGGATTTTTTTAGAAATAAAACTGTAAAAATTTAGTAACTATTAAATAATATAAAATTGTACAAGGATATTGAATGGGAAATTTTTGCTTTTACTCAAATAAAAACGAGTTATCAACAAGAACTTACTGTTTTCATTAAAATATAAACATTGTTATTAATTTAATAGTTAATAGAGTGAATGAAAAAAAAAAAATAGAATTAAGGTATTAAGCACTCGAACCACTTAAAATATTTTTGATGTATTGAATGGCAAAATGAATTATGATTATAAAACTAACAAGACTATCATTGTATGTGCAAAACAGTTTAAAAGTACTTAAAATTTATTGTAATATGATAAAGTTTCGTACTTATATCCTAAATAATTGAAATGCACTTACAGACAAGTTATAAACAAGGAGTAAAATAAATTGCATCCAAATTTTGTCACTTAGTGACATGTAGGAATTCTGAACATCACTAAAATATTAATTTTAAAGTTTTATATTATTACTATTATAGCCAAATTATATTGAACTAAATTATTAATTATTAAAAAATTCTAGACGAGAGACTATCTCCATCATCACTCCTCGTTCGAAATACTCCACTGTATACATTGACGTATTTAGGACCTTTACGCGAAAATGTTTAACGTCATTATTGGAAATTAGTACTTTCTTGGAATTTGACACTTTTTTAACTACTATTGACCAATAAAGAATTTATTTGAACTATAAATTCGATATATAAGTAGAAAGAAATCCACAAATTGTATTTTGCTTTTGATTCATTTTTAATTTTAATTTTGGGCTGATTTATTTTGCTTTTATGTTTATTTTTTATTTTTGTTTTCAAAATAAACGTATTAAAAAGGTCAAAATTTCTAAATTATTTATTTTCGATTCTATATATATATATATATATTAATCGTTTAATTCAACTTGGACATCACTGGTTAAAACAGTCAGTAAGTAGTGAATTAATAGTTAGGTGGAAGAACTGAATTTAAAGTTTTCCTTTTTCAGTTTGAGTGTTTGAAATATAAATAATCTTTAGGTAGGTACTCGAAAGAAATGTAATTTTGTGGACTAGTCTATCTAGATAAATAATATATGTAGAAAAATTAAATTTTTTATCTTAGATAATTATTTAGATAACTCGACATCATTTATCTAGATTAGATAAAAGATAACTAAATATTTATGTAGATAAATCCCAACACTGGTCGAGAGTAATTCTGGACGGAGAAAAAACGAAACGAGACGTCAGTAACGGTGTAAATTATTTCACCGTCATTTATTATCATAACAATAATTAGAAAGAATATTATTCAGGATAATTTATCGCGTTCGCAAATACGAGACCGTATAACTGCACAGTGGCAGGAAATAATAGGTCTTTCGTGAACACGCAAACTCTGACAGTAAGCAATTCAACGGACTGCGCAAATTATTTACGTGTACACGTGCAGTAGGTGGAAAATAGTTTGTGAACTCGCGGCCGCCGCTTTCCCGGCCGCGTGAAACGTGATTGACGGTGGCAAAACGGTGGAATAAAAATTAATTTCGAAAACGTCTCGTCGAGCCGGGTTTGCCGGTCTCGTGACAGAATTTCAAAAGTGAGGAGTTTCGAATATTCTAGGTCAGTGGTTCCCAACCATGGGGGTGTTCTCCAATAGAGGGGATTAAGATATTGCACGCTTGAAAAATACCATTTGTAAAACAAAATAGCATTTTTTTTTTTTTTAATTTTCTTAAAAAAATTATAAAAATATTTTAAATTTACTTATACATATTATTTAATTACATTTTATATTATTATTTCTATTTTATTTTTAAAATGGATAATAACAGCATAATCTGTGTCCACTTAATATATAAAGTTAGTGAAAATATAAAATTTTGCAGTATTTTGAAGTTTAAAACTTTTGTAAAAATATTTCCTCTACTAATTTTATAAAAAACGCAAAAAAAAAAAAAAAAAAGAGAAGAAGGAGATCTATATAATATGAGTACAGTGGTGTAAAAATTTCAAAAAATGAATAAATAAAATATTTTACGTCATAATAAGGAAGAAAAATCTGAAATCATTTAGATTATCTGTTATTTAAACCGTAATTTTGGCTTCATTAGAATTTATTTGTAGAACAATATTTTATAAAATTTTTCCCACATGGCGAATCATAGGTAAAAAAAAAAAATTCTATTCGATTAAGAATTCAGTTTTTTATGAGGTTTGATTAAAAAAAAAAAAAAAAACATTTTATACGTAAAAAGCAAAGTGAAATTAAGTAAAGGCAAGAAAGCCGGACATACTTTGCACCATGGATATTCTTCGCTCCTCAGGTCAGATATCCTTGGTGTGTTTGTGGAGTTTTAAAAAAACGATAAATGATTTCTTCAATAAGATGATTCTGAACGAAGAAGTTAATTATATAAAGATCAATAATGGTCGTCATTTTCAAAACACTTACCAAGAGTATCTGACCCAAAGAGCGAAGAACATCTGTGGGGCAAAATATGTCCGGCTTTCTTGTCTATATTTTACTTTACTTTACTCTTTTCTCAATAAATTAAAGGAAAAAAAAAATTAAATGAGAAAAAGTGTTAGAAAAATGTCCAAATTTTTTTTCATATTTTCAAAATTTTCTTGCACAAAAATATTTCTTATATTGTTGTTAATAAATGTTTGAATTTTGATAAAGTTCGGATCAATAAATGATGGTTTCCGGTAAAATTTTGAGTAGTTTTTTCCAAAAAAAAAATGAAGAATTGAGAAATTCAAAAATGACCTCATCATAGTATCAGCTAGAGACAAATCCGGTTTCAAAAAGTTACTGATGGAAACTTTTGGACAAGTAGATCTATACGAAAAAATGTATACAGAAAAAAAAAAAAAAAGAAAAAATAAACATCAGTGTAAAAACATTAGCTTCTTCACTTCATTCAGAATCTAAAATAACCAGTCTTATGCTAATTTCAATTTTAAACAGGTATAAAAATAAAAAGTGGACTTACAATTTAAGTCATTTTTTCCAGGTTAATTAGACATACGTGTAAGGTTATGTTGAAATTTCAGCAAAAATATCAAAACCTCAAAAATTGTATTATATGCAAACTTATATAAAAAAAAAAAAAATCCAAATTTCTAAATTTATCTAATAAGTAGTCAAATTTTTTCTTTTTTAGTTCCATGAAATTTTTGATAATGTCATGTTTTGCTGTTTTTACTCAATATTTCGGTAGTTTAATTTTATTGGTGGAAAAAGTATTTAAAAATTTTCTATTGAAAACAAAAAGAATACTTTAGCTAGTAAAAATACTAACTCAAGTTGTTCGATCAATGTCTACCAGTCATAGAAAAATAATACTTCCACTCCCCTCCAAAAGAAAGATCAGTTACATATGAATATTCGTGACATTATATTTACGATCTTACTGGTAAAATGGTAAAGTCTACTCCTGTGCCCTTTCCGCGGAAAGCAGAAAATAATTATAATAATATGTTTGTTTAGTCCTTGTTAATAAATGGTTAATTCGGGGTAAGGCTCTTAACCACATGTCTGGCGTAAGCCTTTATGCAAACTTACAAATAATTTTTTAACTTCATATCTGGCCGCAACGTTTCCGCTCATAGTAGCTGGTTACGAGTAAAACCGAAAACATTGAAACGCTTCGTCATACGCGCAAGTGTTGCGGGAAGTCATGTTCTCCACTTCCGCGTATTTCGCGTGCGGTTAATAGTTTCTTCTCTATGAACCCCCTTTGGGGATTCTACGAAACGCTAACCGCTATACCGCGAACGCGGTAATCGTCATGTGTTTCGTCGGAACGTGTTAACATGGCTTTGAAACCGTTTCAAGAACACCGAAACTTTTCCTTTTCTTCCGATTTCTCGCATTAAAAGTTAAAAATCGAGTACAATATATGCAAATTTACTTTTATTTTGGATTCTAAGCGATGCGAAGAAGCTATAGTGTTTTTAAAAATATGTTTATTTTCTGTAAACACTTTTTCGCATGGAAATACTCGTTAAAAAGTTTCAACTAGCGACTTTTTGAAACCGAATTTGCTTCTATAACCTAGATGTTACTCATTAGCGCAAATAGATGGAAGGTCAGTAGTAAAGAAAATATTTAAATATTCAAAATTACAAAATAATGCTCATTCATTACATAACGGTTAGAGTACTTTTACAATATTAATATAATTTAAATTCATGATTTTCAAAATAATCGAGAAATAATGGCATAGATTTTAGAAAAACAGGACATAATGCGTCTTGTAGGAAGTTGTTCAGAACAACAGGACCGAAGGATGAATTAAAACACAATCCTCTGTTAAACAGCACATAATATGGTCACACTACTTTAGTGTAAACTATTTATTAAAATCGGAAAACCCGTGTAAAGGAATATGGTAGGGAGGTTTATTCCCTCGTCTTCAGGCAAACAAATACGGGAAACGCAAGTATAGAAGAAAATTTTGCAGGCCTGCAGGCTTGTGTCCTCTCTCCGTAATCCAGGATCCATTCAGGACCCACCACCGTCCATAATCTCGTCACAGGACGATATTAGACGGAGACTGTAGAAAAAATAAAAATAAAATGTTATAATTTCATCGGGGGCCGAAGAAAGAACTCGGCGAATCGTAAAGGAAAACGTCTCTTCGCCGCCGAAATGCATTAAGCGAATACGTTTATCGTCGGGCGCTTTCGAGTTCTAATTAAGTGCCGAGATCACGGTTTTAAACCTTTTAGCCCGGGGGTCTTCAATTAAAACAAGGTACCCGTGTCTCTACCACACCCTACCTAATACCACCCCTGCCACCGGACGTCCTCGGGGTCCCGGACGACCTCGTCTCCCTTCACGCAAGTCGTTAAACGATCTGCGGGTTTAGACCTATATAAACATACGCACGCAAAACGAAGGCGGTTTCGGAGAGCAGTCATTCGCCTTCACTCCCCGTCTTGCTCAGAGCTCGTCTGCTGTTGTGCCGCGAGGATGGGGGGGGGGCGCAGTGTCAAAATTTTATTGCCAACAATAAAGCGGGGCACGCGGGTGAGAGAGCGAGAACCCAAGGGTGAAGCCGCGCGGGAGAATATCGCACGTGATTCTCGAGTCTGCGAAGCCGAAGCCGTAGCGACCTCGAAGGTCGAAACTTTGCCGTCGTCGTCTAACGAATTTTTAATTACTTTCGCCGCGTTTTTTTCCGTTTTTATTTTCGTTTTAATTTTCTCCCCGTCGTTTCCCAATGCGACGAATATGGATTTTCCGTCGTCACCGATGTTTTTTTCGAGTTTTTATTTTTTTTCTTCTTCTCAGGGGCAAAATATCATTCGTTTAATTCGTTTTTTATGTCGATGTCGGATTTTCCACGCGCTCAGAAACAATATTCCCAGCTCTAAGGCCCTTCGAACGCTCGTCGTTTACGAGAGACGAGGGGATGATACCACCCTAATTTATTATTTTTTCAATTATATGCGGCAATAGACATCATTACTAATAAAATAAAAAAAAAAAACGTTTTCGAAGATATCGGGATCGATTTTCAAAAATTACCCCCCATCTTAAGTGGTCCAAAAGCCACTCATAGGTTAGGTTAGTTAGTTAGTTAGTTAACCGTATCGCGAACAGTGTTAGTAGATCTGTTTTGCCGATTATCGCAATCAGGTCTCGTCTGGGACAAATCACTGAGAATTCAATAGAAATTCAACAGAATTTTCTGAGGACCGGGAATTTATTAGAAATATTATAATTGAAAAAAATAAATTATGTATTTATTTATTTTATTTTTGATTTTTAGTTTTAACTTGACTAGATTTTATTCAAAATGAATTCGTTACTTATTAATTTAACATAATATTTATACGTCAAATCAAAAGTTTATGTAATAAAATATCAAACGTAAAAAGTTAAGTTAGAAAGTTAAAATTACCTTAGTTTTCGACTTTTCAGCTCGTTTATACCCAGTTTTACAATTTGGAAATCGTCGCTTATGCTTATTATACACCGGAATAAATCACTGGTTTATAACTTTAGTCCGAAAAATATAAGAATTCAGTTAATTAGATTATCTTTTTTTATCAATCAGTTACAATAGTTTAAAATTTAACCATTAATTTTAATAATACAATAAATTGCCATGTATAAAAAAACAATGTTTAATAAAACAAAGTGTTAAAAAAAAAAACACATACCTATTAAAAATGTTCTTTCACCAAAATATTTTGTATATTCTTCTCTATTTGCATTTAAATTTTCATAAAGTTCGAATTAAAAAAAAAATTATTTTTATGGCGATTTTGTCAAATTTGAAGTAGTATTTTCTAAATTTTAGAGAAACTAATGAGAATTTGGAAGAGTCACCTCCTTAAAAGTACCATTTTACATTTTAGAAGAAAATTCTAAATTTTTGATAAGTGTTTCTATACGAAAACGTGCTCACATAAAATAATAACAAAATAAATAAATAAACATCATTGGACACTGGCTTCTTCGATCCACTCAGAATTTAAGAGTATTATTTGTCAATGTCCTGATCCTAGCTTACACCCTTTTACTTTCAAATCGTCGTAAACACTACCGGTATTTGAAATCGAACGAGGAAAATTCAAAAAAACTCGTTTTTTCAGTTTCAAGCTCTGTGTCACGAACATCCATTATACGTATACATTATAATATATCATAATATAATAGTTGTCGAATCAATAACCGTACACGTTTTACTAGCATTCAAATGGCATTGATACAATAATTATTATACCAGGCGTAACGCTTAATACGCGCACGCCGCGGTATACCTATTGCACACGTTTTGCCCGCGAACGGTCTGGTCTCGCGTCCGGAATCTATAATATACCTATCTATTCGCAACCCGTGTTTGGCCACACGAGTGCTGTGCCGCACTACAGGGCGTCCCCATTACGGATTCCATTATTAAACGGCAAACAAAACGCACGCGCGCGCACACACTTAAGATTATCCGAATGTTATTTTACACATTTACCTCGAATCGCGGCTACAGGAACGGCGTTGACGAGAGCGTAAATTACTGTTTACCTGTGGCGGCAGAATAAACGGGACGCGCGTGAACTGAACACAAGGAGGGCGCAGAAAAATGAAAATAAAAGTGTCGCCAGAGCAACGGTCCGCAATCGAATTTCGTTTTTTCTGGATGCGCGCACGCGTGCAAATATAGTATCTGATCGACTAAGGGTTGCATGTTTTAAACATTTGTTTAAAACTGCATTCAAAACACTAAAAAATAATATGTTTTAAACATGAGTTTAAAACACAATAGGCTATCACATTATACATTTTTTTTTTTTTTTTAATGCTAAACGTTATCATTTTATAAAAGATAAACACTAGTAGTCTTCGCTATTTCCTTTAATTCAACTATGAGCATTAATAAAAACTATCCTACTGCTAAATTCTAATATTTTGTAATTTGTACATTACATTAAAAACAATTAACAAGTAACTTTAAAATACAATTTGCACGAACAAGTTAACATAAACTATAATGCAATTTTTTATACATTATTAGATGATAAATCTTGTATAATAATACTGATATAATTATAATATCGGCTCCTGCGCGCGTTTCATAATGCAGTGCCCCAGATTAAGTAGCTTCCATGCCCGGCACGAAAGAACAGAAAAAAAATCATCTGCTTTTTTGTAAACAAAAACGAAACGCCGTAAACTCATTTATTTCGCTTTCTCGATTTTTAATAGAGTGAGTGTGAGTTGGCAACGAAAAAAAGTCCACATACTTCGCACCATGATTATTCTTGCTCACCGGGCAGAATACTGCTGTGAATATGTTAAATTGTATAGCAATGATAAATCATTTCTTCGATAAAACGATTATAAACGGAGCATTGGTTAATACACAATAACATAATATTGTGTTTAATTTTATAATAAAAATATAAGCAAAATTTTTTTTTCATATTATTGTCTATTTGTATTTAAATTTGCATTATATTTGCTTAAAAAAAATAAATAAATAAATAAATAAATAATATAATTTTTGTCAAATTTTGGATAGTTCTTCCCAAAATTTAGGAATACTATAGAAAATTTTGAAAAAAAAACATCTTTTAAGTAGCGTTTTGTACCAAATTTTGATGTAAAAAGTTTTCAATCAAGTTCTTCTATATGAAAAAGTGTTCACAGAAAAAAAAACAACAACATTATTAAAACACTAGCTTCTTCGCTCCACTCAGAATCCAAAATAGTTATTTTTCTTGGATATTATAATATGCAGATTTCATATCCACGCGATATTATGATTTAAATTTTAAAGAGTTTTCTTTACCTACAGCTTCAATTATCTTTTAAGCTATTAGAGACAAAAAGTTGATTTTAATCTTACTAGATACTGATTAGAGTTCATGAATAAGCTGTAAAATATGCATTTTAAAATATGTTGAAATAATAATAATAATATGAACAATTATAACGTGAATTAAAAAGTACAATGAGAATACATACGAGAAAAATTTATTGGGAATAATGGTTTTCATTATTCCCCGTCTAGTCGTGCTTAGCGAGTTCTCCGAGAGCTTCTAACCACATTTGACTTCAACGGACCAACAGTTAGACAATACGTTGCAGCAATTGGCCACAAAAAAAAAAATAAATAAATAAATAAATAAAATCCAGACCCAAATCCTGCAGGATAATTAATATGACTCTTGGTCTGGGTTTTCTTCGTGACACCGCACTTACGCTTTATGTTAACCTCAAAAAATTAAATACTACATTATAACATACAGTGACACGTCTAAACTACGAGATTTATTCTAAATTTATGTCAAACTTTACACTGTACCTCATATATAAGGTTTAATTTAGGTAACTCGCTATAATATAATAATATTATACTTATGATTGTTAAACGATGTTGGTTAGTTAATAATAGTTTATAAAACATGAAATCTTTTTCCGTTCTTTAAAATAGTTAGTGATCTAAAATTTTACAGAATACGTGAATAATTTTTTTGTAATGTAAGTTAAGAAAAGAAATGGAAATTCATAAATATTCATAATTAATCCGTCTTGTTTGTGCGGTGTTCACACGGAGTCGATAAACCATCGAAATTTAGGTTATTAGATTAACCACAAAAATATGCTTAAAAAGTCAAAAATAATTGTTATAATTATTATAGTATTAACCTATCCCAGGCAGTAGTGTTATAGGTCAAGATACAGAACGATCGTGACGTCGATTTCTAATAAATCGTACGAAAAATCATCACGAGCTTATTTGCAAATTTATCGGAGAGCCGGACGCGTGTTGATGAAGTAATTTTTTTTTCGCGCGTCCGAATTAACTTATTGTTATGTCACATGTGCCGGCGCTTGAAAACTATCTGCGAATAAAATTACAAGCAAGTTCTCCTCCATCCTCACGTGATGTGGGGAGGGGATTGATGGGAGGTTGATGGAGACGTGCTCAGAATATAGTGCGCAAAGTTTTCCGTTGACACGACCACATTTCGTTGTACGCAAACGAACACGTGTTCGGTCCCCCACTGCAAAGGTTTTACGAAGAAAATTTACTTCAAAGAGCTGTCAAGGGATGTGAAAATTTAAAATAATTTGACCCTATTGTTGTCGATCGAAGTTACGCGACTCAGTTTAAAATGGTTCTTATGACAAAATTTACAATTTTTCGAGACAACGCTTTTAAGGTTTAATTGCGATTAATTCTGTTTCATAATTGCACTTTTTTTAATTGAAATTAATATACGATATGGTAATAATATGGATTCGGTCACAGGCGTTCGGAGAGGGGGTGAGATGGAGAATTTGGCCTCTTTTGGACTTTTCAAAAGTGATTTTAACCGTAAAATTGAATGGGTATTCATAGATAAATATTTCATCGATACACTGACTGTATGGATTTATTTTGATACAGTAAAAATTATTTTGAAAAAACAGAACATTTGAAATGCAGATCTTCATGGTGATAAATAGGGCTCTGGATTTAATGCAGTAAAGACCCTTGAAGAACGCATTTTAAATTTAAAAAAATCGCTTGAAGTGCTGACTAAAAAATTAAAATATAATTTACACAGATTGCTAACGAATTCACGTAAAATTTTTCTTAAATGCACTTAAAATTACAATTGAAAATTGAAAGAAGTGTTGAAAATTTTGAAAAATAACCTCTGTAAAGCATTTACTATCTGGGTGTAATTTAGATAGTTACTGATTAGAACTTGTGGACAAATATTTCCGTACAAAAAATTGTTTATAGAACGAGAAATAATAAACATCATTGTAAAATGGCTCCTCAGCTCTGCTCAGAATTTAAATTGTATCTCATCAAAATGTGCCAACCTATTTTTATTTATTTATTTTTTTTTTTAATAGTATTTTCCAAAATACAATTTTTTATCTTTAATCCGTATCATGTGCTAATATTAAATTATTCTATAAAACTTGCATTATTTTAGTCACGGTGTACAGTGCACGGGTGACTGTTACAATAATAACGAAGGGACAGCACACGCCGATGATAAAATTATAGATTTTTACAAGACCAAATAATAATATTGTATATTTTAATAATAATAATATTACACACGTAATTACGACTCTCGCCTAGAACACGTTACGGTCGGCAGTTCATTAATTACAAACACTGTTATCGCTTTTTACTTGTGACAGCTGTCCAACGTGACGTATAATTACCCGTTTCATTCGTGCGTTATCAATAATTATTATTCCCTAGGTTCACCAACATTCGAGAGTGAGGCGCGTTATGTTTTATATTATTATTATTATTCGATTCGAGAGTTGCTGTGTGGAAAATATACCGTTGTGTGCCCGTTGAGCAAAGCTGATAATGATATTATTATGTCAAAAACGATGGACGATAAAAACAAAAAGGTCCTTATTTCCTTTTTTCCTTTTTCTAACTTTACATTCCGTACCGCTCCCGTTTTGATTCCGATAAAGAGTGGTTTGGTTTTCACGATGACATATTTTAACCGTACTTATTCGAATAGTAGTAACCGTCGTTCAGCGTCTGCATAAAATAGTAGTCATTTTCCATTTTGCCAGTACTCAAAAGGAGTTATTTTTCGAAATTATCCGTGGTCCTTTTGTTAAATTTCAAGTTTCCAGTACTATTACGTTTTAAAGAGGAAATCACAAAATTCTAGTACATGAAACACTTTTAAATGTTTACTCAATTTCGCAATGAATTTTACCCATGGTTTTTGGAAAAAAATATTGATAATTTTGAAAAATGACGAAGTGAGCCATTTTTCTATTGAAAAAATCTTTTCCATAAAAAGAAAGAAATAAGGAAAATTAAATATCATTGTGTAATTATTTATTCTGAATCTAAAATCGATTTCTTATGAATTCAGGTTTTAAATATTTATGAAAAAAAATCTGACTATTTATTATTGAGATTATTTTCATAACCGTTTTACATGATAATAATTTTATTGATATAATATGTATCAATAAACTAAGTATTACACATAATTCACTGTTGTTAATAATGTATGAATATTCCGAATTTCTAGTTCAGAAGTCATCAGCCTTTTTAGACTGACGGCTATTTTTCGCTTCACAAAATTTCACGGGCCGTAATAAAAATATTATTCCTTCAACAGTATAATTTATATTATGCATCTTTACTATTACAATGAATAACAAACGCATTTTGTAATAATAATCAACATAAATATCGTCACAATAATATTATGATAATGATTCGAATAAAAAATCAAGAGTAAGTAAATTGATTAATATATAATTAATGCACTGTGTAAAGTGGGCTTTTAGCTTTTTCTGAAAATGAAAGGAAATTCATTTATGACGAGATTTATTCACGGCCCAATCAAAATAGCTGTAAGGACCTCTGTTCTAGTATCTACTATTTGTTGTAAAGATTTTTTTTTTCTTATATTATACATTTTAAAAGACATTTTTTAAACTCAAAACCAAAATTATTAAAATCTTTACTTTTTCTAAGCTATTATGAATCAAAAAATTCAAGGGATCCTTCGTTTTAATATTATGTGTTTGCATTAAAAAAAACAATATTTTTGTATTCGATAAAACGATAGCTGATAAGTGATAACGAAACAAAAAGTCAAAATTTCAAATAAGATACCAAAAATGTGTTACACGTTTTGTTCACCTCGATTGAATATAATTATTAATTTAAGGGACTACATAATATTTTAAATAAAAAAATTGCTATCTGTTGATGAATTCACCACACTCACCCATGATCTATCAGTTTTATTAATTCTCTTGAAAAATTATTGGAATTAGGTTGATTAGTAGTTGAAGTACATTTTAATCCGGGAATTCGTCGACTAAGCCAGAGTTTCTCAACTTTTTACTGTGGGTTCCTCCAAATTGGATATTCTATTTTGTATCAATCCCCCAAATGTATTTTAAATTCTGAACGAAGTGAATGTTTTTGCAATGATGTTAATTTCTTCTTCTTTTTTTTTCTGTTATCACTTTTTCGTATAGATAATATACAAGTCCAAAAGTTTTGATCAGCAACTTTTGGAAGTAGGATTTGCCTCTAATTGGTACTTAAATGATGTCATTTTTTTGAATTCCTCAATTCTTAATTTCTTTTTCTGGGGGGGGGAGAACTACCCAAAATTTGATAAAAAAGATTCATAATTTTTTGATCCAAACTTTATGAAAATTTAAACATAGATAGACAATAATATAAGAAACATTTTTGTACAAGAAAATTTTGAAAATGTGAAAAAAAAATTTGGACATTTCCTTAGCATTTTTTTTTTTTTTTAATACATATTTTATGAAAATAAAAATTATGAAAATTTTTTGAGGTGACTGTTTTTTTTTTTAGCAGTTGGTAAGTTTCAAGTCTCTGTCTTTATTATTTTGGAAGTTATTACTAAATAACTAAAATTGATTTCATGATAATAATTATTTCGGTATTTCCAGAATATTTGTCAGTATTGGAAAAATGACCTTCTTAAAGTACCAACTAGACATTTCCGATTTATAGAGTTACTGATCGAAACTTTTGTACCAATATCTGTACCCGAACTCGTGATTACATTAATACGGAGAAAAGAAACACACAGATTTGTAAAACCAATACATTCCTCGCTATCGCTCAGAATCTACAAAAATAATGACCATTTTAGAATCACTGGTTACTTCGATTTATTCAGATTCTAAATTAAAATTCGGTTTTGATTTTTTTATTAATTGTATTATTGGATTTATTTAGATTAGAACAAAAATCCGTAGTTTTTTATGGACTAATGATATTAGAATCTCATTTTCGTTCACTCCGCGTGGTAAAAATATTATTAGAATATTATTCGCGTCAATCGAATCGCGTGCGCGAAAATAACATTTATTATTACAAGCCACGACGTGATAATCGCATCCTTCAGAGATATGTTTATTTTTGAACCGAGAAACCAATTTCGCGGTTTTTCGAGCGTATATACACATATACACGTAATTCCGCTAAGCAATGTCGACCCGATTGCTTTGGGTTGCGAATAATTCGAGAGTACCGACATAACGTATACACTTTTTTCCGAATACCGAGAACCGAAAATACGAGTGAAATATAAAAGCTTATTCATACGGAACGCGCTGCGCGGTATTAAATAATAATAATAATAATAATAAAAAAACCTCTCGTTTTGTACCCATATTTTCCGTTTACGGATTCGCCTTCTGATCGAAAAATCTCACGTGCCCACAATGCTCGGGCGCGCGCCAATATTCTCCGTCGACAATGTTCGAATAAATTTTTTACATTTTCGTCGTGCGCATGCTCGGGCAATTGTGTGCGTGCATCGTTGTTGACGGTGCTGATCAGTTTGGGTACACAAACCAAGTCCAAAAATAAAAAAATAAATTCTAGGACAAATCGAGTTCCTCGCTGTTTAACATATTATTATATATACTGATGAAGTGTCGGAACATTTAAATTAGTATCTCGAAATTAAGTTCATCTATATGAGCACCAGAAAAAAACAAAATAAAATAAAATAAACATCATTTTCCTTTAGTTTTTACGCGTATAATTGTCAGGAATAATTCTGCAGGTATGCAAGGACGTTATTCTCGGAAGGAAGGATAACAATAAATGTGAAAATACAATATGTGAAAAAAAGAGCTATCAGTGTACCGATTTAAAAATGCGTGACACAAAAACCAAGTCCGCCCTCCCTTAATTTGCCACGAAATCCAGGGATTAGAAAAATTCTATCCGATGATTATTTGATCCATTTTGGGACTATTTGATCTAGTTCGAAAAAATATATATATTATATAATATAAAATATTTATTTTAAAATGTATAAATATCATATATAGGATCAAATTATCCCACTTGGAATATTTGAACCGTTGCGGTGGTTGATCTGTTTTTGAATCCGATTTTGGAATCTTTTATCCGTTTATATTTTTTTTTTCGAACAAAATATCGTCTCCTATATTTTTGGTAAAAACTAATAAATCATCCAAAAACGGATTAAAATGTCCCAGAACGGATCAAAAAATTTCACAGGATCAAAATATCGACTTACCCATAATCCAAAACCTGTTTATTCGTGTCAATTTTTTTATTTATTCAACTTTTACTACCATTTCAGGTGGAGTTACACTGACTGAACTCAAAGTGCCCAGCTCCGTAATGGCCGGCATTAAGAACGGTGTCGTTCTCGACTGCTTGTACACATTGCGTCCCAACTCTATCGGACTGGTCGTGGCCTGGTACTTCAACAACAGCGCCAGACCAGTGTACCAGTGGATCCCCGGCCAAAGACCGGCCAGCATCGGCGTGTTCCGTCACCGTACCAATCTCGACTACAAAGTGTCTGACGACAACGAGACCATGCACAGGTATATGCATTAGCGGATTAAAGAATAAAAATGTTTGAGGGGGGAAGACTAAAATATTAATTTTTTTGATTTAGTACCCACTAATGATGTAAACCTTGAGCAATTTATGAGATATATGAGGGGCTCTGAGTGGATTTAGAAGGGGGGATAAGCTCCTAAAGCACCCCTCCCCCTTTTCCGCCTATAAGTATATGCGTAGTAGGTCATAACGTAATCAGTAGGGGTGGTAGCGAGGGATGGTCGTACTTGCTACTCTCAAGCGATCGCGGGCAAACGACCCTTTATAGAAATATCTGAGATATTAAATTATTCACAATATTGTAAAAGTAATAATTTAAATAATTTAAAAGCACTTACCTACCTGTTTTCTTATAATTAGGGTTAAAAAGTTATAGCAGCTGAAAAAGACAAATTACGCATACAAATATATACGGAAATATTATTAACTATGCAATAAACATCTTTAAATATTAAGCAAAAAAAAAAAAAAAAAAATCAATAATTTACAAAAATAAATAAATTAAAATTATAATATATGAATATACAGGTACAAAAATAAATTTAAAATAGACACAAATACATTTACAGGCAATAAATTTCGTCAGAAAACTGGTCGGCGATGGCATTAAGAAATCTTATTGGTTTGAAAACATATTTAAAATAATATAAATTTTCAATATTTTTGATGTCAAGTAGAAAATAAATATATGTTTTATAATACCTGTTAATATTTTTTTAAGACTTCCAATTTCCAATGATCAACTATTATTTGAAATGTCTATGTTGAGAAGGAAGAAAATCAATTTTTTTTTTTTTGGAAAATATTAAATGTACATAATATGTATTTTCAAGTGTCGCTTTTTAAACTTTCCATTGTATAACTCGAATTTCTAGCTTTGTCTACTATAAATTGAGAGCATATACAACAATATGCAATCCCTATTAACTTCCAAGGCAAACTTATAATTATTATTATCTACCTAATACCTAATGAATTGAAGTTTCTGTTCAAACCATCAGCGCAGAGGCATCATTTTAAATTTTTCGTATGATACAAAACCGATGTTGAAAATTTAATTTGAAAAATATCCGAATAAAAAAAAAAAAAAAAAAACTTACCGGATTAAGAATTCAAGCTTCCTATGTATTTTATTTATTTTTTTTACATGAAAATGATCAATTTTCTCACAATACTATCTTTAAACGATTTGAAAAATATGTGAAACCAAAAATTAACGAAATTAGATCATGAATCTTCAAAAAAATCTTCAGAATTAAGAGTTGAAAGACAAAATCTAGGCATTTAAGCATTTCTAAAATTCTGTACATTTCTGTAAGTGATCAAATAAGTAAAAAAAAAAAATCAAGTTTCTAATACCTACTGTTTTAGTATGAGAGATACAAATAAATTAATAAAATTGATTAACATTATCTATGGCATATTTAAATTTTTTATTCAAATATAAGGCAGTTTTTTGAAAAACTTTTAAGAATTTCAAAAACTTACTATTTTTGAGGTACATTTAGAGGCAGTTTCTGTTCTATCAAGTTGCTATTCGAAATTTTTTTATATTTTTGATAAATTTTACTACGCAAAAAAGTATTTTTAGAAAAAAAAATATGTATTAATTTAAAACCACTATCTTCTTCAATCCATTCAGAATCTAAAATTAAAAATGTATAAATACCTGTTAGACATCAGCTGTCATTGATGCTTTGTTTATAAAAAAAAAAAAAAATAAAAAATCGAGTTTAATGTCTATGTGGAAATCATTAAAATGTTGTCATAAAACCACAAGAAAATAATGATTTTCGTCAAACAATCTCCTGTGGAATTTTCAGGCAAGTTTGATTACGTAGTAACTTATACTGAGTGATACATTAAGCATTGTTATCCTCTTCATTGTCTGTAAAAATGAAAAAATGTAGAGTTTTTTGGGAGCAATATTGAACTTACAATTAAAACTATGTTTTCCATTACTTTATTTTTCGTTTCACCTTAAGGATTTCCTGTGGTAATACAAACTTTATTTTTTCAAATTTTATTCAGTTAATTTTTCTGTGAATATTGATGTATTAAAATCAAAATTCGAACTAGTAATTTATATTTTACTACATTGGGAATTAATTAGGTGTAAGCTG
This sequence comes from Stegophylla sp. TES_Ste_2020, assembly GCA_025469315.1. Lineage (NCBI taxonomy): Eukaryota > Metazoa > Arthropoda > Insecta > Hemiptera > Aphididae > Stegophylla > Stegophylla sp. TES_Ste_2020. The sequence goes on from JAIPRM010002886.1 coordinate 22,870, forward strand.
GTAAAATCATAAATTCATAATAATCACATAATATCGTTGATTATAAATAATACTATTTATAATCAGTAGTATTACGTTGGTGACTGAAATATGTGTCCAACAGACTATTAAACCTTCATATTCAAATTTGAATAATCCAAAAACTACTGGATCGAATTCTAATTCTAATAATTCATCACGATTTATAGAAAAATAACCTGAATAAAATTTCATAGTTAAAATTAGGAAGGATATGCCATTTTTAAAAAAAGTTTGTATTACCATAGGGCATCATTAAAATGACATGAAAAAAAAAAAGTTATGAAGAACATGGTTTTTATAGTAATTTGAACATCCTCCCACAAGAAAAAAATATCCCAACATATCATTCTGTAAAATGATAATTTGTATGATGTTTAATTAACAACATGATATTAAGAGAGACTGATTGTTGCTTTATCGAAATATGTTTTAATAAGTTTTGTGAACGCGTGTGTAGAAGAACTTTGATGTTTTGTAAAAATATTCACCCCACGCGATTGAGTAATAACTTTGGTTAATTCGGTTGTATTTGTTTTAGTTGGTTTTGCAAAAGCACGATATTAACAGGCATCGAATGAATACTTATTAGCGGTGGCCTGCCAAGGGGGAGAGTTTAAGGGATGTACTGACATCCATAAACATTTTTTTTTTTTTTATATAAGAAAACAAAGTCTTTATTTATTCAAAACTCTCCGGGTACAAAATCATATAGTTTTTGAAAATAAGCATATTAAAAATAAATAAACTTTAAAAGTTTTCTTTCCTTTAACGCATAATTCATAGGTCATTATTTTCTTCTCAAGAAATGTGTTGTATTGATTTTGGTTAATAATAAAATATTAAGTATTTTCAGTTGGTAATTGGTACGTACAAAAACTACAATTTAAAACAATCGAAAGTAAAATGAGAATATAGGTAGAAAAAGTATGAATATAATTTTCAATCCTAAAGTCTAGAATTTCCTGATTTTAACAAAAAAAAAATAAATAAATAAATAAAAAATTTTGTTATTTTCCGAAATGAAAACGATATGAAAGTATAATAATTCAAAATTTAAACCGTAGTAAAGTTATATTAAGTTGTACGAATGTGGTTTTCTTCGAACGTTTTCGCTGAAATTCAACCGCGTTATTCTAAAAATATCTTTTGATGTAACGTAGTCTCGATCATTCGCATTACTCATTTTTTTTTTCGATCTTAAAACACAATAATTTTGTTTTATCCCGCGAACCGACCGTGGGCAGTACTTAAAGGGCTACGCGCGGGTCAAATAACAACATTTGAAGATTATCATTTCAATGATGAATCAAATCAAATGTGATTTTATGTTTTTACACATATTTTATTGTACACACTAATCAAAACTACTAAATTCAGACAGAAATAGACACAAAATTAAAGACGAAATGACCTTCACATATTTTTTAAAGTATCGGGAACAAGATGATAAACACATTTTTTTCTCGTAAAAAGCTGTTTTTTTTTTTAATTTGATTTAATATTAATGCTAGTTGTGTTACATGTGTACAGGGCTCTGCACATCATCAATCCGACCATCGAGCTGTCCGGCGATTACAGATGCGTTGTGTCCACTTATCACGATGAAGATTTCATGATCAAGAGGATGATCGTCTACTGTGAGTACCTGTATAGTTTTACATAATCATATTGATAATAGTCATCAAAGCTTGCTGTCGTAGTGGATGTTTGAGGGTATACTTTTAAGGGATTCACAGAATTTAGAGGCTTAATATCAGACTGCATATGTTATCGATAAATTCGCAGAAAATAATGATTTATTATACTAAAATTACATAAATCGTAGATATGCATTATTTACGTAGGTAGTAACCAGTTATATTCATGTTCCTACATTAGCTGTGCACGCTATATTTTAATATTGACAGTTGCGTGGCCAGGAAAATATATCATTTTTTTTTTTCTCTGAGGAGTGGAGGAAAAGTGAAGTTTGCAATTTTGACTCCTGAAGGCTAAATGTGTGTAGTCTACATCGATTTCATTAATAAACCATCAAATATAATGCAAGAAGTATATGTTTCATTAATACGATTTGATGAATATCCTCCATAAAAGACTTTCTGAGATCATGTAAGATCACACGTATGATGAACGTATCATTTATATTATATATATATAAATATCTGCACGCCAAATAATCGTATGATTACCGACCGATTCGCTTCTGAATACTTATCATATCATTTGTAGAACTATAAAACAAAAAAAATTGTATCGTTTTCTACTGTAATAATTACTAAATTGAAAATAATATAGCACTTAAAAACTACTTAAATCACAAAATATAAATATTTTAAACGTTATAAGCAAATAAGTGTTCAAAAATATAAATAGTTTAAACATTATAAAAATTTAATGTTTATTTTTATGAACAATTGAAACGTTATTCAAATTATACGTTTAACATTATGGAAAATTCAAATATCAGGTTTTTTCATATCGTAAATATATGAAAACAATAGAAATTTTTTATTTTGTCCTCAAAATAATAAATAATTACTGAAAAATTATTCTTTATCGCTTTCGTTTATCGATTTATTCGTTTTTTCGTTTGTGTTACGTTATCCGTTTTCCATTTCAATTGTTTATTATCTGTTGTTAGGTTATCCGTTTTCTGATTTAATCGTTATTGTTTACTGTTACGTTTTACGTTATCGATTTCAATCGTTTATTCAAATCGTTCAACATTAAAATTATAGCGTTATAAAAACGTTTTGAAAGTCTGCTTAAAAGTGAAGAAAGTGGTGATCGTAATGAATTCCTATGGATCAGAAATCGTGAATAAATATGGTTTTATGTGTGGAAAACTTAGAGCAGTCCGGTGAAAAAGTTTCATGAAGAAAATTTCTCCGTAGAAAATTATCATTCACATTAAGTTTGGACCCATAACTTCATGCGATCCAATTATTGTTTTTCAGACAGGTTGTTTTTAACGATCGATTAATAAACAAATATCTACAGACAATTAAATTTTTTTGAGTTATGAACCTAAAGCGAAAACCGAAATCCACAATTTATAAAGTTTCTTAGTATTATTTTTGTCATATTCAAAAATACGTATTTTGTCAAAAATTTGATTTTTTTACGTTATATTTATACTATAAAATATAAATTAATATTATTATAAATTAAATACATTTAATATACTTTAAATAAATTTAATATATACATAACGTATTAAATATTTTTCTATTCATAGCCTATTTTTTAACCTGATGATGATTTTTCAAATGTAATTTTTATAATACTAAAGTTTTTATAAGTCTAAGTTTTATTTTATGAACTTTTATATTAATATAATATTGTGAAATTGTTATAAATTGATTTATTGTTTTATTTATTATATAGACACCCATATATAATAGGTCTTTTTATTTAATTATTGAATATTAACCTATGCATTTTTTTTTTTTTTTTTGTATTATCAAAAAGAGTCCGGTTAGACGGAATTTCTTCAAGAAAAAAATAGTTACATGTACGCAAAATTAACGTGTCCTTATTCGGTATACTACGGTATAACGTTAGTGTTCTGAGGTCAATAAAAATAATATGCAAATGCAAAAAATTCCCAGCCCCGATAATAATATGAAATATACGAAACCTATAATAACCAGCGATCGGCGGTATACAAACGCGGGTAGTGGGGCGGGGGAGATTTAAATAATATGACGGTATAATTGCGCACCTCTGGATGAATGTGATTAATCGTTGTGGGGAAGTGGTAAAGAAAAAAAAAAAAAAAACAAAAACAAAAGAAAATATCGGCGGTGTAGGTTACACACCTCGTTTTTTCGGTGTTATTATACGGCGTAGGTGTATACATTACGCGTTATAATAATAAATACGGTCGTCGACACACGGCACGCAATTGTACGTAATAATGTTTTGTTAATTATTTTTTACAGCGATAATTTTCCCTCGGCAGACATGTGACCGAATAAATTTGTTCCTAACGAACTGCAACCACAGTGTTATGCGCGAGAATCGAAAAAATCACACATTATACACATCTATAATGCGCAGGGGCTGATTAAGCGATTTGCCCCGGGGTTGTTTTTCCCAAATTTTGAGACAACTATTGAGTGTTTCGATAAATTTCCCCATGCAAGTACCACGTAGACACGAATTCTGATTCAAAACTTTACTGGTTGAAACTTTTGGACAAGCATTTCCATACGAAATAGTGTTTACGGAAAAAATATAACATCATTTATAATTATTTATAATATTTAAATATTATAAAAACACAATAAGCTTCTTCGCTCCACTCAGAATTTAAAATTCTGACTTTTAACGTTTATAAACAATTGATTTGAAATTTTAATTTAAATTTTCAAGATTTTCTTTCTGTTGATTATATATTTCATAATATTATTATTGTTTTATTAAATTCAAGCTCATAATATGTATCACTATAGTTAAATTCGAGGAACACCAATTTTTCAAAATTATCCATATTTATACTAAAAGTAGTTAATTTATTATTGAAAATATAATCAAAATCTGTATTACTAGATTTCCTGCAAATTTTAAATTACTTGTCTTTTAAGTCTTCTTGGGGCGTCTAGTTAGCTAATCTAATCATCTCAGTCCATATATATATATACAAATTATCTACATATATGATAATTAGTTTTCCAAAATCCTCGCAAAAACGAATGAATCAATATTAGCAAACTAGAAACAAATAATCTAAGCAAATAGAATTAGTTTTTTTTTAAAAAAATTTAATTTTATATCAAAAAAACGAATTATCCAAACGACAATTTAAATTTCATCAAAATGAAAAATCTTTTTATATAGCAAAATCATACTAAAATAATCTTGGATTAAAGTTCTTTCGAACAATTCCGAAAATATATATATATATATATATATAAATTAAAAGAACAACTTGTAAAACGTTTTTTGCTTTTTCTGAAATATTTTGGAAATTTGATTGAGCTGATTTTGATACTTAGGAAAATTATTTATCTCACGTTTTTAGAAATGTCTAAATATGATTAAATCATTTAGATATATTATCTAGAAACTTGAAATAAATCATTTTCAAAAATTTTGTACAGAGTTAGAAACCATAGAGTAGTTATCGAATTATTTTCGAAAAAAGTTGAGCCAACCCCTATCAAGAAAAAAAAGCCGGACATACTTCGCACGATAGGTGTACTTCACACGATGGGTGGTATTCTCTTGACGGGCGTATTAAATTTTAAAGAAACGATAAATCATTTCTTCAGTAAAACGATTCTGAACGAAGGAAGTTAATAATATAAGAAAAAAAAAAATGTTCGAAAAATGTCCAAAATTTCTTTTCACATTTTAAAAATTTTCTTGCGCTAAAATCTTTTTTATAGGATTTTCTATCTATGTTTAAATTTTCATAAAATTCTGATCAAAAAATTATGGTTTCCGAGTCGTTTTTATAAAATTTTGGG
>JAIPRM010002887.1:9610-28351 GCA_025469315.1 Stegophylla sp. TES_Ste_2020
TTGAGAAATTGGAAAAATGACCTCTTTAAAGTACCATCTGGGTGTGATTCCGGTTCTATAGAGATATTGATCGAAACTTTTGGTCCAGTATTTCTATACAAAAAAGTGTTCACAGAAAGAGAAAAAAGCAAAAAAAAAAAATAATAAAAAAAAAAATAAACATCATTGTAAAATCATAAGCTTCTTCACTTCGTTCAGAATCTAAAAAAAACTAATTAACATTTGAATGATGAGATAAAGTGGTATATATTTTTGTAGTAGTATCCATTATTGAGTAAACAGGATAAAAAATATTATATTAAATTTGAAAATGACTATACTCATTGAACTTATGTACTATCATTTAACATTAATAATCATGATATAAAATATTGTATGTTTAATTTATACTTAAGTCATATTTTTTTTTCTCAATAAAAATTTGTATTTTGTTAAAACAAATTATAACAGAAAACTACAATATTGATTGCATTCAAAGTTGAATATAAACCATTATTGTTCATTCATTAAATACTTTTTTAACAGTGAATGATTATCATATTAAACTAAAAATTAATAAAAATAACGGTGTTAAGAAAGTAATTCAATCATATCATTTTACTCAGGGGTGTATTGGTAAAAAATGTCTAGATTACTTCCAAACATACTACTTAATCAACTAGTCTTGTACTTGTCACATAATATCAACCATTATTTTTAATAATTTAATAGATTACAAATGATAATAATGATATAGTCAAAACCCAACCATATTTCAACAAATGATAACTTTAAATTAAATCCTAATAAAATCATAGCTATTTCTCTGCATCTCAACAGAAATAGCTCATAGAACAGTTTAACTCGTAAACCCCCCTATAAATCTACAAAGAAATATGAGTTTCAAACAGATAGTAGACACTATAAAAAATAACTCATCACTCCCAGTGTATATTTAGAGTATAGGGTGTCCAGAAAAAAAAAAAAAAAAAATCAGTAACTTTTTTTACTTTTAATTAGAATTTTTAATCAAAATTTACATATTGCTGTGTTCAGAAGGTCCTAAAGTTAATGTATAGAAAACAATATTGTGCAGCATATGCTCTACCATATGCCCTATTGGTAAATAGATCTGTCCATAACATTTGCTATGATGGGGCTTACAATTTTGCCATTCAATTCTCTCATCCCTCTCCTGATTTCTTGTTGAACGAGATCACAGAGTTTATTTTCATTAAATTTTGATTCGACCCCATAAAAATAAGTCATATGGGGATAGGTTGCAAGACCGTGATGGTCAACATTTGCTCTACGGGGGGAAAATTTTTTGGACAAACTCATCTCATTACATGGAGACCAATTCTGGCCACTAGTCTAGCGACCAAATCTCATAAGACTTTTTATTTTATTACATTAAATCAAAAATTTATGAGAATAAACTCCCATGCTCACCCAATTCACACAAGAAATGGGAGAACTAGACAGTGAAATGTGTGAGCACATCATCTCAAATTGTTTGAACAGATCAATTACATAAAGTGCTAATAGAAGGGGGAGGCAATATTATTATATTGTTTTTCATATGTAAACTTCAGGATCTTTTGAACATGACAATATGACATTTTTAAAATTCTAATTAAAAACAAAAAAAAATATTGCATTAGAAAAAAATACATTTTTCTTGGACACCCTTTATAATGGGAACATCATCTGAAAAGGTTGAAATGTAGACACCACATGTTGGTTATGACCTACTCAGATAGATGGATTAAATGAAAAACAGAAAAAACAATGAAAATCTTCAAAAATTTAAAACTTCTTTCTGTTAGATAACCCAAGGTTTCTGGCAATGAATTACCAAGAACAATACATCTATAACACATATAAATATAAATATCTATAACACAGCATTTTATTTTTCTTGTATGCATTTCTTAAAAAATATAGTTATATACTTTATCCTACAATACACCCCTGATTTTGGTTTTCTTACATAAAATTCTATAAGTTAAAAATATACCATTTGTTTAACCTAACTTAACTATTATTACATACTATAATATTATGATACACCAAAAAAGGAGTACTTTTTTGCATTTATAGTTTTAAAAATGCAATATAGTTGATAACAAAAAAAGTATTTCACTTCCTTTATGTTTCCACTTTTCACATATACTATATAATAATTATAAAATATTGAAACAAAAGCATTAACTACATAGTACTCATATCAACTAAATCAAAACTCTACATAATACAACATTAAAAATATTATGGAACCATAACATATCTTATAAAAATCATATATTTTCAAAATATTTTTATTTATATATTAATTTATTCAAATACTCTTTTATATAATAGATTAAAGAATATTAACAAAATACAACTATACCTAATTAAATATTTTTTAAATTCAAAAATATATTAGCTCTCATCAATGCATGCAATAAAACAAAACTTAATAAAAAATGTATTATGTACTCATGCTTTTAATGAAACACATAGCAGTACTTATTTAGTGAAGCTACCTTAGGTTAGTAAACACAGTTTAGTAATCATCAAGATTCACATCCTCCAATGGCTCATCCGCTTGCAAGGACTGAAAGTCAACCTTGTAGCGGAGAATGCCTGTTAATAAATTTAAATCTTTAAACTAAAAAACCTTAGAAGTTTGTGACGATTAATGATTTGGAAACAATTTTTATTATTCAATCTTAATATCTATTATTACCTATGGATATAATTATGTGAGTGTGAAAGAGTAAGTTAACTTACTTTAATGTAGGCTTATTTTAGGTATTATTGTATAGAATATATTATTTTAATAAATACTGACCTCCTATACCCCCAAATCCTCTAACAAATTGTGATCCTTCTTGAGATTTATCTGTAATTATTTCTAAGGTAGCTCCAAACATTTTGTAATTATTTGCTAGCCATTCCAAAAGTGGCTGACATTCAACCAATTCCAATTCCACACCGGTCTATAATTAAAAACATACAATAAATAAAATTAATATTACTCATGAATTTATATTATGGTACTTCAGACATACATCTCTTTCAGTGAAATGTGTTTTATCTTTTTCTTGTTCAGGAGTCAAATGTAAAATTTTTTCTTCTGATGTTGTATGATTTTTTAAGACATATCTTTGAATGTCTAAGTTCTCCCAACATATTAATGTTTCAACAGATCCAAGTTCTAATGCTTTTAAAGTGTCCTCAACACCAAAACAATATTTTCCAGTATCTTGACTTATCTCATCAAAATAACGTCCTAAAATCAAATAAGTATTAAAATACAATGAGATACAACTACATTTTGAATTGGATATCTTCATACATAATAAATACATAGATACACCATTTCTATACTAGATCAGTTATATACATTTTCAGTCTTGCAACATGTCTGGCTTACAAGCGTCTAGAGACAGCTCACTTTGAGTAAATTTTTTATTAGTTCATTTTAGAATTTTTTTTTCAATTATATTAATATTCATTGCTTCCTTCTAACTGAGCATGGCACCAATACAAAGACCTATTTTTTTTTTTTTTATACTCAATGGTATATAACTGATGCTATTTACAAATATGATAAAATCACGGTTTTATGAAGTATTCTGGGTACACAAGATTGGTTTTATGTAATCTGGGTATATAAGACCATGGTAGTAATGTTGCCCAAATTGTAGTTTGTACTTAGAAAGTTACAGACCTTTAATGATCATTAAATGTAAAAATTAAAAATTGATTAGCAGAACTAATATTATCAAATTAGCAATGATATGTAGAATAACAAATAAAATAGAAATGTATGTTAGAAATGTAAATAGAAATCCCCTTTAACTGGCAGCACTGCTAATTTCATCAAAATTAAAACATGACTTTATAATAATATACCCAGGTACTGATAAGAATAATAAACCTAAATATATATTTCTAAAAACTAGATTGGTATTTGTATGATATTAAGTACCTATTTGCAATTAACGATTATCAAACAAAGGTAGACAGCATATTAGGAGATATCCATAATTAAAATAATAATTGAATTTGAATTTTAAAATTGCGCTGGGGCGAGAGGAGATTTACTTTGTGAGCGGAACTCAATGTGAGCGATGCTCAATGTCATTCACGTAGCGAAAAAAATAGATTGCTTTGTATTGGTCTTGTTGGCACAACACTAGAAATAAGTACAAAGTGCAATTTTCAAACGGCTGTAACTTTGTAAATAAGTAAGAGAGAAGAAAAATTTTGACATATTCGTAATCAGCTCATTGAGAACTGTCGATTGAAAAAAAAAAAAAAGGTGTGTGGTAAAGTACTTCCATTCCTTTTTTTTCTTCTGTAGACACTTTTTTGTATGAAAATACTTGTCTCAAAGTTCCAACCAACTACTTTTAGAATCCGGATTTGCCTCTAGATGGGTTTATAGACAGGCCAATTTTTTAAATTCTCAATTGTTTCCTCAAAATTTGATAAAAAAGACTAGAAAACTATCATTTTTAATTCAAACTTCATGAAAATTGAAAACATAGATAGACAATAATAAAAAAAATATTTGAAAAAAGATAATTTTGAAAATGTAAATAAAAAATTTTGGAATTTTTTTTGTCAAAATTTTTTTATTTAAAGAAAATTTGTCTATTCTTCTTTTTATTTGTTTATTGGATAAAAAAAAGTATAGTAATGTTAAGTTAAACAAAGATAAGTATAGACAAGAAAGCCGTACATACTTTGCATCATGGGTATTCTTAACTCCTCAGACCAGATATTTTTGATAGGTGTGTTAAAAATGACAACTATTATTGTTCTTTGTATTATTAACATACTTTGCTCAGAATCTTATTATTGATGTAAAGATTTATCATTTCTTTAAAATTCAACATACATACTAAAAATATCTGACCTGAGGAGATTAGAATACCCATGATACAAAGTATGTCCAGCTTCCTTTGTTTTATATGATTATTATTTGGCTTTCTTATTTATACTTTTTTTTTTTTTTAATTGTACACATAATATTTATTCTTATAAAAACACTTGTCCAAAAATTTCGACTAGATACTTTTTAAATCAGAATTTGTTTCTATTAGGTATTTTGGAAGGTCATTTTTAGAATTTTCTCAATAGTTTTTTCCAAAATCTGGAATCATTAATAATAATTAAATAAGATAATGTATCAACTTAGAAACCTTATAAAGTAATAATTAGTACCTATATTATAATTATAAAATATAAAAAATAAGATCATTTGTCTAGAATCATTTGGGTATGACAAAATTATATTTTTCAGGATAATACAACATTTAATTTCTTACCAATTAATTTTTTTTCTTGAATAAATTTAACATTCTGTAATGATTCAGCAGCTAATTCAATCGCCTGATTAAAACCATTTTCACCACCATAAGATACATCAACTAATTTAATAATTTTAGCTTGCAACCGCTAAAACCATCACACAATTCATTTATTTATATCAAATTTCTGTTAAATAGTTGTTAAATACTTACAGGGTCAAACATATCAGATTGACTGAGTTCTGTTTTAAAATCTGCACTACCAGCCAATATTAATCCAGCTATATTAGGTTTGTCATTTGTAATGAACAATTGAGTGGCTACTTCTGCTACCTTACGTACATAATTGTGTCGTTTTTCCATACGTAAACGAGCAAAACGTAAAGCAGACTGACCTCCTCTACCATGCTTTTTGGGTAAATCAACTGTAAATTTATGAAGAACCTAACAAATACAAATTATTAACAAAATACATTAGATAAGACAAATTCATGAGCTACTCAAACCTCTCTGGTATTTCCTTGTAATGTACCAAATAATGCACCATTACCATCCATTACAATAAAACCAAATTTATTGTCATCTGCTAATAATGCTGTCAATGCTTCTGTATGAAACTTTAAAACAATTTTTATTATTAATACACATTAATAACTAGGCACCTACAATAACACAATATAAAATATAGAAAAAACATATATTACCTTATTATCACAAAGGTATAAAGAAGTATTAATAGGTTTGAATGGCTCAAAGTCGATATTGACTTTCTTTTCTTTACCTTCCTCAGTCACAATTGTTCCACAATACACTACTAATCCATTAGGAGGGACTGAAAAATAAAATATTAGGTATTACACATTAATTTAGCAAATAGTATGAAGACATTAAAAATATACCTTTAGTGTAAAGTTTTAATCTTTGCTGTACAGATGTAATAGCACCCAAAACAGACAATCTGTTTACACGTGACTTGATGTTTGATGCTGTACCATATTCATCAGCCAACATTTTACTGACTCTAGAAATTTGATCCTTGGGTGGAATAATTAATGAGATCATGCTCGTTCCATTTCTTTGAAAAATACACATTAAGGAATAAGTATATACATATTATAAAACAAAAGTATAAGCAGTATATGTGTAATTTAAATAGATTACTAATTATTTAATTATAAGTATCTATATTAGTTAAAAATTCTCATATTTAAAATTAAATTAATTTAGAATTTTCATGCTCTGAATTTTAAATGATTATCAAAGATAATTTTGTACAGGTAAATATTAAAAACATTAGGTATAACAACTTGTACCTATAATAAAAAATTAGGTACTCGCATACCTAGATAATATTTAGAAAATTGTTAATTTTGTATTAGGTACATTTTCTGTTAATGTAATGATAACTACAAATATAATTCATGAAATTTGAGGAAAATTATTTAAAGAACACACATTAGGTACCTATATGTTATACTGTTTTTAAGTAAAACAAGGGGGGTACATAGAATCTAGCTATAGTTAAATAGCTACACTGTGCGTAAAACACCCAATCTATCAAGTAGAAATGCAAATAAATAGCAATTAACTATTTAGAATGAAAATATGATACGAAAGGTATGATAGGTACAAATCTAATACCTATATTTTTTCGACCTCTTGGACTTTGAATGGACATAATGTATGCACGACTTAACAGACAAAAACGAATGAGAATAAATTTATACGAAACGTGAGCCAAATCACATCTCAACGTGCCCGGGATATGGGTACAACTCGTGAGTAATACGCCTACTCGTGAACTTTTGCCCAAAAGGCGATCACAAAAAAAACAATTTATGATGAACTCCCGTGGGCCGTCGAAAACGAGAAAAAGAGCGACAATAAAACATGGTCTTGCTATAAGCTAAGAAAATGAAAATACGGTACAGGATGACACGTATATTACGTATGTCGTTTTGGCAACGCGACGAAGACGACCTAAACGAAGGCAGTTGACGACACTCACCCTCTGGCCATCTCCAGACTTTTGATGAGCTTCTTGATCTTCCATATTTCTACGTTGCGGTCCGAAGTGGTTTCTTCGCCGTTGGTGGTCATTTCGCGGAACGGTATGAATGACGAGTGAGCGAGTACAAAACGTCGCGATGAACGATCACGCGCACACGCACAGAATACACGATCGCGAGATGGCTGACGGGATGCGAAAAATTACCGATATTATCTATATACAACACTAAGATCGCGTAACGTTGTAGCGTGATTTTGGCCCAAGTAGGTTAGGCGCGAGGGATAGAGACTCGCTAATCGTTCGTACTCGCACGCACACGTCACACACTAGCACACACACACACACCACACATATATATACACACGCGTGCGCATACGTCACACGCTCACACACTCAGCCAGTTAACACACGCACACACCTCGGACGGGCGCACACAACATGTACATTTTGTACAGATTGCATTGTACGCACGCACGCACGCACAAACTATACTCGTGGAGCGCCTTGACAAACGCTGTGGCGGGGATCAAAAGGAGGGTGCGAGAAGTTCGCGGTGATGGTGTGGTCGTGGAGGACCGCGTGTGATAACGACGACGACTTGAGTTCTGGGCATAGAGTAAAGACTCTATTCTATGGTTCCACGTACATAGTGGCACATACACTAGGTATTCATTCAAATAACAATCTTTTTTTCTATACACTACTAATTACTTCGTCTACAGAACAATTATTATTACCAGTGACAGTGGTGGACTATTTTTGGTAGTAAATCGATTTTTATGGAAACAATAAAAAAGTATCGATTAATCCATCCAAAAATGGCGAAAATTTGAAGATAATAATACATTTTTTATTATCTTCAAATATTCCAAAACATTAAAATACCATAATTTATGATTCGTAAGCATTTAGAACAATATTTCATATTTACTCATTATAAATTATAAATTTAATAATGAGTTAGGTAACCGTTTATGACCTATTGACTATTACTAGTTTTGTCATTTTAGAATTTGAATAAAAATAAATTAAACAAGGATTAAAATATATTTTGCTCTACGCGATATAGATTATTATTGTTTTTAGTAATTTTGGTAGACATTTATTACCTGATACACACACACACACACACACAAGGCCGTAACTTAAAATAAATTTCGGGGGAGGTCTAAAAAGATTGACCTATTTATTTTTTTTTTGCTTGATAAATTATAAATTTTTATCGAGTTATTGTCAATTTTACCAAATTTCATGGGAGTGCAAACCACTGATCCCTCCATGGCACCTTGCACCATTTAATTTTGTTTTTACAATGATGTTTATTTTTTTTTTTTTTCTGTGTACAACTTTTTTCGTATGGAAATACTTGTCCAAAAGTTTCGATCAATAACTTTTTGAAACCGGATTTGCCTCTAGATTGTAGTTTAGAGAGGTCATTTTTAATTTGTCAATTCTCTAATTTTTTTTTTGGAAAAAACTACCCAAAATTTGACAAAAACGACTCGGAAACCATCATTTTTTGATCCGAATTTTATGAAAATTAAATCATAGATAGAAAATCATATAAGAAAGATTTTGGCGCAGGAAAATTTTGAAAATTTGGACATTTTTTTTCTCATTTATTTTTTATATTATTAACTTCCCTCGTTCAGAATCCTTTTATTGAAGAAATGATTTATCGTTTCTATAAAATTAAATACACCTGTCAAGAGAATCCCACCCATCGTGCGAAGTATGTCCGGCTCATTTTAATACTGCTAAGGCTATTAAACACGAAAAATAAAATAACATGATAAAAGAAAATAATATGTACTGTAAAAATATTTTAAACTTATAATAAATTATTTAAATTTTCGTTAGAAAAAATCATGACATTTCTAAAATTTTATACCAATTTATTTGTGATCATAGATTACCTAATACATTCAAGTTTCCATTAAGTACTATTAATGGTGAGATGAAGGGGTTTTTTAGAGGACTGAGCCTCTAAAATTTTTTATGGTGGGTGGTGGGTGGTTGTGTAGTACCCATTGGACTAGAGAATATAATATTTATTTACGCAGTAAACGCTCACGCACCCTCGGCGCTACAACAGTGACGTCACCGAATCTGAGTTACGTCACCGTTCCGCGCTCACCAACACTTTAACGAAAGTTTATTACGTAATACAAATAAACGTCCAGTATTTAATCAATTTATGTTATTTATATTATTTAATTTTTAGATTCTGAGCGAAGCGAAGAAGCTTATGATTTTACAATGATGTTTATTTTTTTTCTCTTTCTGGAAACACTTTTTTGTATAGAAATATACTTGTCCAAAAGTTTCAATCAGTAACCCTTAATATCCGGAATCACACTCAGATGGTACTTTGATGAGATAATTTTTCAAATTTCTTAATACTTTTTTCAAAAACGAAGAAAATCTGTCGAAAACAATTGAAAAAAGCCAGACGTACTTCGCACGATGGGTGTACTTCGCACGATGGGAGGTATTCTCTTAACGGGCGTATTAAATTTTAAAGAAACGATAAATCATTTCTTCAGTAAAACGATTCTGAACAAAGGAAGTTAATAATATAGGAAAAAAAAATGTCCAAAATTTTTTTTCACATTTTCAAAATTTTCTTGGGCCAAAATCTTTTTTATAGGATTTTCTACCTATGTTTAAATTTTCATAAAATTCTGATCAAAAACTGATGGTTTTCGAGTCGTTTATGTCAAATTTTTGGTAGTTTTTTCCAAAAAAAACATTGAAGAATTGAGAAATTCAAAAAATGACCTCTCTAAAGTACAATCTAGAGGCGAATCGGGATTCAAAAAGTTATTGATCGAAACTTTTGGACAAGTATTTCTATACGAAAAGTTGTACACAGAAAAAAAAAATAATAATAAATAAAAATAAAAAATAAAAAAATAAAAAATGAACATTATTTTAAAAACACTGGCTTCTTCATTTCATTCAGAAGAAGATAACCGCCACTATAATAATAATACATTCGAAACGGCTCATTAGTATTATGGAAAATGTAAAAAACGTTTTTATATACCGACTGCATTGCGCGCGGCGAGTAAAGTGAGTCACACGAGACGCGCATATTGTATACACCGGACTGGGGTGGTTTGCGCATTTTAATGTACACAATCAGTCGGTTCTTCTCTTTTGCGGGTCTAGTGGCATCGCGGTGAATGTGGCCGAATTTTAATGACTGAAAGTCCTGAGCACTCTGTTATTGTCATCTGGCCATTGTGTTTCGGGGGAGGGGGTGGGGGTTTACAGAGGAGACCTATCTATTATTACTCGTAGTAGTAGTAGTAGTAGTACGTAGTAGTGACTACTCTTTTCTCTCCTCTCTCCTCTTTCTCTCTCCCCTCTCTCACGGCATTGTTCGTCGGACACCGCCGCCCACGTATCCTGGAGAAAATATTTACACACTCCCCTCCCTTATAATAGTATAACGCGTAAGCCGTCGGGCACACGTGAGTGGTGGGGGTCGAGGAGGGTCGTGTTCAACCCCAGGGATAGGTGTACACACACACACACACACATATATATATATATGTATTTATAAGTGGCTCATAACAGTTATTACTGCGGTTCGTACTTGCCTATATATGTATAAGAAATGTATGTGTGTGTGTGTGTGTGTGTCGAACGAAAACGTTTGTTTGTTTTCTCAACAAGCGGTATGTGACTGGAGATGAAAAATATGATTTGACGACGTACACGAGAGAAAGAGAGAGAGAGAGAGAGAGAGAGAGGGAGGGATGAAAGGGGTAGGATAGGAAAAAGAAAGAAAAACGGTGATAATAATAACGACAAAATTGACAAAAAAAAAAAAAAAAAACAAAAATGGAGATGAAGAAAAAGGCTTCGGTGACCACGAAATTCTCTCGTCTTTTAGGGTGTGAGAACAAAAGAGTTTAACGTCTGGTTTAATATTATTATGTTTTTTTCTGAGCGTTTTTAAAAAGTTTGATGTTTCATTTAATTTTTTCAACGTTTTTTTCAGACATTAAAATATACGTGCTGCGACGACGTCAAAGCCATCATAATATTAGCATCAGTTAGATTAATGCGGAAAAGTAACGCAGAAGTAATAATCGATCAGAAAACCTAGATAATTATTGAAATGATTAAAGACTAAAATGATTATTGGGAAAATTGTGAAAAAAAAAATATTCCATTTCTTGTTCACCCGGTCAGCAGGTCAACATCAAATCGTTGTATCGAAATTTGGTTTTCATTTAATTCTTAGTTCACCATATCATTGTACCTATTTACCGTATCAGTGATAACGTGTGACATACTAACAATGACGACTGTTTTGTTCCAAACAAAATTATTGTGAATTCCATCACACACACACACACACACACCTTTTTTGAATTTTCTTTTATCTTTAAGTGCAAAATAATTCTACCGACTCACGTACAAAACGTAACAACTGTGTAAGTTTTTAATTACCTACGTGGAACTATTTTGTTTTTCATATCTTTGTTGAAATTGCAAGTTATATATGTCAAGTAAGTTAGTAAGTACGTAAGATAGTTCATAATATTATGACATCCGAGTAATCGAATAAAAGTTTTTTTTTTAATTCTGACATAGAACTCTTTTATTTTCACCCCACGAATATAAAGCGTGCACATGTATTATGTATATTTATTTAATTTATTTATTTATAAAAATAACACCCGGGGAGCAAAGAGTACAATGTATTATGTTAATTCTTGGATATAATTGAAAATGTAGTACTTAAAATAATAATTACAAGTATAAATCTTAAATAATTACAATATAATATAGAACAATATAAATTATGCAAAGAGGGAAAAAGAGAGAGAGAGAGAGAGAGAGAGAGAGAGAGAGCTATGGTATAAAACAATAGTAATGATTATTGAACATAATTAACATAATTATTACCTGAAGAATAGTTACTGGAGGATAACATTAGATTGATTGGTGCACTTTGACTATAGTTTTGACGGTGTTGATCTAACTTTAAAGTAGGTTGGTGTATACGAGTCCCTATTATTTCTAAAATTTCGTACTACACTTATTTTGTTTTTTGAGTCGATATAGAGACAGTCACCCCCCCCACCACCAATTCAGCCCTATAATTATAATAAGAAAACCCTTTTTTAGTCATATAAAATCTTTTATCTCTTTTAAAAAAATCACTTAATGGTTTATCTACTGACATGAGAACATTAAAAAAGTGAAATTTATTTATTGCACATACATTTGTTACCTTCTTTGGTGCTTAGTAAATTAATTTTTATTTTTCAAAAATACGCAAGACATGTTTTGATTTTATAATATTAATTCTAACCAAAAGTTTGAGACTCTGTTTTATTATTTTTTTTTTTTTTTTACCCAAATTTGCTTCCAAAATAACAATTTCCTACCATTGTTATTTTAGAAAAAACGAATGAACACTGCCGCCAAGCCTATTCTTTGTAACTAGTCAAGCAAATATTTTGATCTGGATAAGGATCAAAAACGGGAGATTACACACAAGAGTTAATTTAACATAAAAAACTGAATTTTATAGTTTGGGGTAATAACAATGAATTTCTAAATCAAATGAATGATTCACATATTGCACGCACTACTCGAATGCGTACTACACAGTTCCAATTTCGGATCACACGCTTTGTGCCGGGGGTTCACTACGAAAAATAGGGGTTGGTTTATATTCGCACGAAATTAGACGGGGTTCGCTCGCGCCGTCGTCGTTGTATTTCGGAAACGATATTAATAATAATAATGACGAGAAAAGCCTTGAAAAAAAAACACACACACACACACACAGATTGGTGTGGTCGGGGCGGGGAGGGGGGGGAAGCACTTGCCGCGCGGTTCGGCCGGTTCGAGATAGAAATTTAAAACATGTAAAAACCGTTTTCCGCTAGAGCGACTCATCCGCTCGTTCTTTACTCTGGGGTTTATTACGAGGATAGTCGGATGAAAAAAAAATAAAAAAAAATTACACGCTCGTAAAAACCGCTCGCGTTTAATAAGCGTTCGAGTTTTATGTGTTATATACAAACCCGAATAACGCGACGAAAATGGCGTGGAATATTTCGTGAACGGGGTTGAATGGGAGGGGGGGGGAAACGTCGAGAACCTTATTACGGAGAGAGGACAACACCTTATTCCCGAGACTTCTGACACTAAAACGTAGTTGCCGATGGATATTACTTTGGGGGGGGGGGGGTTCATCCAAATTACCGTACGAAAAAATGTGTATTGTATATAAATCCATACCTACCCAAGTGCCTCGTGTAAAGTTCAAATAAAACAGGTCATGTGAAGCATATGCGTTTATAATAAGCTGCAAATATACTTCGCACGACGGGTGGGATTCTTTTGACGGGTGTATTGAATTTTAAAGAAACGATAAACAATTTCTTCAATAAAACGGTAATGAACGAGAGAAGTTAATGATATAAAAAATAAATGAGAAAAAAATGTGTTAGAAAAATGTCCAAGATTTTTTTTTCACATTTTCAAAATTTTCTAGCGCCGAAATCTTTCTTATATGATTTTCTATCTATGTTTAAATTTTCATATTGTTCGGATCAAAAAATGATGGTTTCCGAGTCGTTTTTGTCAAATTTTGGGTAGTTTTTTCCGAAAAAAATAAAAAAAAAAATGAATAATTGAGAAATTCAAAAATGACCTCTCTAAAGTACACTCTAGAGGCAAATCCGGTTTCTAAAAGTCACTGATCGAAAATTTTGGACAATTATTTCCATACGAGAAAGTTGTACGTAGAAAAAAAAAATTGAATATATTATTTTATATATAACTATTTACGAATTATGCTCTAAAAATATGCAAAAATGCTAAAATAATCTCTTATAAATCATTAATTTTACTGTAAAAACTCAAAATATTTAAAAATTGTAATGTATAATATATTTTAATGTGTATGATTAATTCTTCTATTATTTATGAAACTTCTTTTTTTTTTTTTTTAATCTTTATTCTTTTTAGCTTACATTTAAACAAATAAAAATATCAAATAATATTCAATCTCTTCAGTGAAAAATTTTCCAATACCAAGATGACTCAAATTAAATATTAAGAAAAATATGTGAAATATGCACTTAAAACTCAAATATAACCGAAATATGCATTTATATCGAAAAAAAAGAGCTAAATATGCAAATTAAAGAGAACTGCATACAACTCCTGGTCTTATGAAACGCATTTCTATGTAACTTAGCTATGTTTTTTTTTTTTTTTTGAAAAATTTTGATTTCATTTGGCGGGTTAAATAAAGAATATCGATTGTTTTTTACATAAAACTCGAAGAAAGACTAAAAAGGGATAAGGGTCTCGATCACCCTGTTGGCCACCCCTGGTCTATTGAGACGATTCGCACACATATATTATACCGTCCCTTATTTTATACCCTATATTATACAACCCCTTCCTTTTGTACGTGCATATAGCTGCACAGGACTAGTTCTGTACGCGACGCACTCGAAAGGGATCAAAGCGTCGACGGTAGGAATTAAAAATTATTTCGTAATATTATTATTTTCCGGGGGAGAATTCCGACAAAATAATACTCCGCGCCGTGCGATGAATGATTAAGGGGTTCACGTCACATTGGAGTGGTGCTCATTTCTCCTCTAATACTATATAATACGTTTCGCACAAAAGTATTTTTTCCTCCTCCAACGCCGGGTGTCAATATAATATTGAGACTGGTGATTTTCTTTTTCTTTTTTTCATTTCATTTTTTTTTTTTTTTTTTTTTTTTGTACAAAACGCGCTCGAGTATAATATACGTATAT
The DNA here is from genome assembly GCA_025469315.1 of Stegophylla sp. TES_Ste_2020. Taxonomy (NCBI): domain Eukaryota; kingdom Metazoa; phylum Arthropoda; class Insecta; order Hemiptera; family Aphididae; genus Stegophylla; species Stegophylla sp. TES_Ste_2020. Next base: position 24,724 of record JAIPRM010002887.1, read on the forward strand.
CATATTTTCGTTTACTCGACTTCCTGCCAGATGTTTGTGAAAGAAAAACAACACAAATGTCGAAGAAACGAGACATTTTCTCCTCGCTTTCAGAACGAAAATATACAATACATTTGAACTCGCAGCAGTGAGACGAAAATTTATAACCATTTTTTATTATCGTTTTTAAAAAAAACTTAACGGTAATGAAATCGTAATTAATTTTTTCCTCTCGTCTTTGGACAATTATTAATAATTATGCCAACATTGTACTTACTTTTTTTTTTCGCGAGACATTTATAAGACAATGTCACGCGTTTATAATTTTTTCTAACAATATATATATATATATATATATGTATATTTTGTTTTTTCCAGTAAAATTACTGTAGTATTTCTTTTATTTAATTTAATTTTCTTTTTTTTAATAAGCTAAGTTTGTTTTAAAAACGTGTTTTTTTTTTATATTATATCATTACGGTGTCAGTCTCACATTTCGCAGAACGTCTTGAAAACTTCATTTATAACATTCCAACAAATAATTCGTTAGGTACAGAATGTTATTTCTTTTTTTTTTTCCACTCTCTTTATAATACAATTACTAACGTGACGTTTAAAGGAGACGGTAAAAAAACAAAAAAAAAAACAAAATACATACATATATATATATATATATTTATATTTTAAAAACTTGGTTTCGTCAAATCAACCGTCGAAGTATTTTAATGTTTTTTTTTTTTTTTCGTATACTTACAATGGTTACATTAGGATAACAACACCGGAGGCAGTAAAAAAGTAGTACAAAATATCCTGATCAAATTTATGACTAAAATATATTCAGCGTAAAAAACCTTCTATATTTTAAGTCACAGTTTTTCATGAGAGAAACTTAAGCTTTTTTTGAAAAAAAAAAAAAAAAACACAGTATGCAATGTAAAAATTAAGAAAAATATTTTTATATTGTAAAATATGTTTAAAAAGTAAATAAAATCTTCATTTTATAAAACAAAATTTATTTTTCAAAAAGGATAATATAAAACGTTTTTTTGTCGACATTTTTGCACATATGAGATTTTGTTAGTGATATTTTCCTCTGACGTGCATCACGTAAGAGATTCGTTACTAGCACATAGTGTGTGGTTAATTTATTATTATTTCTCGTTGCACGTAAGGTATTTTTTACTATGGGTATTACAAAACTAAGTAAATTATTAAAAATAAGAGTATTGAGTAACAGAATTATTCGGTCTTGAGAACAAACCCTTCACGAGTATCTGACCCGAGGAGTGAAGAATTATCTGTGGTGTGAAGCATGTCCGGCTTTCTCGTCTATACTTTACATTTTACGTTTGATAATTATAAAATGGTCGGCCGGAATAACGTGCTATGTAGCATTTATTAAATTGTACAGTATTAAATAAAAACCAAAAATGTATCATAATTTCTTTCAAATGATACGACTAGTTTCAAAACCAGTTAAAAAATCATTTTTTCAAAATGGATTTTTTTTAATTTTCTAAATATTCACGCAAATACAAACACTGTATTACATAGTTGGCAAAAATATTGAACATCAAACGAGGCTATAATCGATATTAAATGAGGACAGAAAATTGTGGTTAGTATCAAAACCAGCCATTTAACGATGTTTATTTCAAATCAAGCCATAATTAAACAAATGTTTTTATCTGCTCTGGTAATAGTACTCAATTTTTTTCAGTTTTCGTGAAATTAAGTATTAACTATAATTAAGTTCTATTTGGTTATAATTTTTCATTATTAGGTAATTATACACATAAAATTCAAAATGTTTTTTATTTATTAAATTTTCCAGTGTTTGTTTCAAAATCACCTATCTCATAAAGTCAATTTCAAAACTAGCCATAAGTGAAAAAAATATTAAATTGTTGGTTTCAAAAACAGCCGTATGCTTAAATTCAAAACAAAACCAGCCATTTCCAAACTATGAATTGAATTAATTTATTTGTAATAATACTTTTACAAAATATGTTTTCACTTACAGTATGTGTACCATTCAAAACTTTAATTTCATATTTGTTATAAAATTATAGACCAAGTATTTTACGTTATTTTCGTTTTTCGTTGTTTCTGAAAAATTTCGAAAATTGCTTATAGCTGGTTTTGAAACTAGACGCCTCAAATATTATATAGACAGTTCTTTTAACTTTTAACGTAATCGAAATTATATCATACATATTAATAATAATTAATATTGATATATTTTTATAATTATTATTAATTAGAATTGATTAACCATCAACAAATCACGAGTTTCTAAGTTTATACTCGATAAAATTATAAGATAAGAATTATCTAGGAATTTCCTGATTCCATAAATATAATGAGATCAATTCACAGCTCGTTATTTCGCAAAAAAAAAAAAAAAAAAAAATGAAATCCAAAAAAGTGTTAGATTTAAATTACTTTAAAATTAAAACTAACAACACAGAGTGGGTTTTGCAGAACGTAAAATATTCGGGTGTAGCATCCTCTTAATGAAAAAAAAAATCAGTACGAAATAGGTTCGTTCGTTTCGAACAATCCCGTACACTCATTTTCCGAGAAACTAACATATTTTGAAAATCCCGGAGCACGTGTCCAAATATATTTTCATATTATTTTTTCCTGTCTTACTTACGCACATTAAAATATATTATTGTGAAAACAAAAATAATGCATATTATTTGAATGCGAACACGCCATCGCAGATATACGAATAACATTTTTTTTGTCATTCAGACGGGTTTTTTGTTTTTTACATGTAAATAATTCAAAACGTTGAATCGCGCACGAGGGGCATTTCGATTGTCAGCACTATTTTGTACCGTCTAGCCGACACAAAAGACATACACAATATATTATGTGTTGTTCGCAATCCAAACGAAACGCTCGCGTAGACACCGGTGTTCAACTGTTCCCTCTGTATTGTAAAAACCGTGAAAATAAAAAATAAAAAAAATGTGTACCATTGGCAGTGTTGGGATTTATCTGGATTAATATTATTTATCTAGAAGATTATTTTCGTTATCTTTTATCTTATCTAGATGAATAACGTCGAGTTTAACGAGTGACATAGTACAATTTCAAATTTAAATTGTACTCAATATTTTCTTTTGGAAATCCGTTTCCACTATGCTTTTCTACCAGTGGTGAAATTTTCTAACGAATACATTAATTATTTAAGCTTATTTCTGAGATATTAATAATTGTATTATCAGTGTCGTAACACAACGGTTTGCCAACCTTTTTAGGTGGTGAGCACCACCAATTTTATAGAAAAAAAAAAAAATCTTTGACACGTGATGCCTACTTACGATACGACCGATTTTATTGTTTTTTTTTTTTTTTTTTTTAATAAGGAGTTGATATAATGCGGAATAATAATATGTAAAGATAATCGTCACTGCGAATTCGGTTAACAAATTTCACATGTTTAAAATAATAATAATAATAATAATCTTTATTGACGGAAATAAATTCCAATTTACAATTTACAATGTAATATGTATTAGTGACCGATATAATGATTATAATAATATATAATATAACATAAGTATACTTATATATATATATATATAGTTACTATACGACCTGTAGGCTAAATAAAATATTACAATAACAAAAAAAT
>JAIPRM010002888.1:0-20573 GCA_025469315.1 Stegophylla sp. TES_Ste_2020
CCGAGTCGTTTTTGTCAAATTTTGGGTAGTTTTTTCCAAAAAAAAAATTGAAGAATTGAGAAATTCAAAAAATGATCTCTCTAAAGTACAATCTAGAGGCAAATCCGGTTTCAAAAAGTTATTGATCGAAACTTTTGGACAAGTATTTCTATATGAAAAGTTGTACAGAGAAAAAAAAATAAATAAATAAAAAAATAAACATCATTGTAAAAACACTAGCTTCTTCACTTCATTCACAATCTAAAATAAACCCACAAAGGCATATAATAATATAATATAATATAATATATCCTAGCTTTTCGAAATAAAAAAGTACAATATGTGATTTACAATAATTTTAGTTTAACATTTAGTAATAACACATAATATGCCGTTACACTGAATCTGGTGTTATTTTAAATGAGAGTTTTCTCTTTGATTGTCCATTCATATTTTTAAGTTTAAATTTTCAATGTCACTACTAAATAAATATTAATATATCTCAATTCATATTAATTGACAATATTCTATGCTAAGTATAATATAAGTATAACATTTTGTAAATCATATATTGAACCACTATCTTGAGCTATAGTGATTTTATGTTTGAAAATTATTTCCCTACATTTTAGTGTAGATTTTTATGATGAAATATGCATATTCAAATTATAATTAAACAGTTTTATAAATAAAAGTAATAATTAACTTATAGAGACAAAATAGTAACAATAATAAAGCTTTAATTCTTACAATTAGGTACAAATCAAAAACTATTCATTAGAACGACAAAGCAATGACAATAAAATGATATTATATTATTTTTATAAAACATAACCAATGCAATAACTCATGCAAAAAAATTAATATTTATTCATCGATGACTTCAGATGTGTTTTCCTCCTTTTGCCTTATAGTAACACATACACTTTCAAAATAATTTGTATCCCGCGTCTATAACGTTTATAACGAAAAAGAAATATTAGCATTCAGTGACACGTTATATGGTGTCACTAAACAAATAAAATTTTTGAAGTACCTACTTCTAAAAATATTAAGAAAAGTTTCTTTTTATTAATACAAATCTATCTTCAAGAAATTCAAATAATATATTTATTTATTTATATATTTATTTGGACAAATTGATATTAAAATAAAATTTTACAAACATAATAGTAATCATTTAATTTTACATACATTGTTTAAATTTAACAGAATATTAATTAATTGTTTTTTGTTCATTTATTTTTATTCAACTAAATTACGTGATTGTGATAGAGCAAAGATAATATTCAATGTAAAAAAATTATGTTTGGAAATTGTATCAGAAAATAACTCGTTCAGTCTTTAATACAAATAATTAAAATAAAAAAAAAACACTATACTAATCGTAATAATTGCCCTCTTATCTTACATAAATATACAAGCTAACCTTATGTTGAATATATTATTGAGCAATACAAAATTATTGAAACTATCAAATTTATAATAATTGTTATGTTTGTATTCAAAAATATATTTTCATACATTTCTCATCATTGATTTTCACTATTTGAATTAATTATCTTTACTGCTACTGCTCTGATCAATCACACCGTTTAATTTTACAGAATTTTGATCAGGAGTTTTGCTAAAACCATTAGGCATCGAATCATTTAATTTGTCGTTTTTGATAGCATTAGAACCTATGCTATTAGATGTACAAGGAAGAAATGTTGGAGAAATATTAGCAAAACCATTAAATATACTCGGCTGTGATAAATGTTCTGCCTCCGTGCCGTTGGTGACTACTTTGTTTTGTAGTTCCGCTTGCTGCTTTGTGTTTTTTGACAACTGCCATTCAGGTATGCTAGAGGAAATGGGAGCAGGCGGGAATTGGTGTCTAAAATAACCGTACAATTTTATGAGTATATGTTATTAAAAATAATACCCCAAACAATACCAAATAATACTTAATTGTGTTATTAATATCTACCTGTTGAGAAGTAAACTTTTAATAGTCTTCAGTTCAGAACGAATATAATCAACTTCAACTGAGTGGCTTGTAGAAACTTCAGATGTATTATTTTTTTCCTCTAAAAGTACTAAACATCTTTGCATTGCTAACTCGAGTGTCTCCAAACGATTTTCCAAAGGTGATTTTTGCTTACCAAAAAGCCAGTTTGCTATGTATTTCTATGAGAAAAAAAAAGAGTTTAATGGGATTAAAATATTTATAATTGCTTTTAAATACTTTATAAATGTGAATGGCGAAATATGTAACAGTCGCAGCAAACATGATTGGCCCGAAAAGTCGTCTGAACCAGCCTTGTGATTCGTATGGAATTTGAACAGCACCAGAATTAATGGGTGCTTTGTAACGTGGCGGCTAAACAATTTTAAACAACAAATGATGATTAAATGTAAAACACTAAATGTTTATCTTAATTGTAAATTATCCTTACAAGAACATTGTGTCGATTAAAAACTTGATTTTCATATATGTATGATGCCCTTTGTATTGATTCTCGAATCTCTGAATCAGTTAATCCTTTAGTACGTAAAAAATTTATTTTTCTTTGCATAGGTAAGTTTTTCACAGATTCTCCTAGTAAAAATTCTGCTGCTTTTGCTACCTATAAAACAACCAACAGTTTATCATACACTGTGGAAATAAAATCGAGTGATTCTCGAGCAACTTACCATATTTTCACGCAAATTAAGTTTTGGCTCTTGAAGTTGTACCTTGTTTACCTATAAAATTAAAGGACCTTCAAACTTTGTTAAAAAAACAAAACCATAGCAAGGATAACTCACCACATTATTAGAAGTATTTTGACTGCTAGACTTAGCTTCTGCCACTTCTAATTTTGTTTCATTGCTCTGTGTAGAGTGAATTTACAACACAAACATTATACAACAGAGTTTATGCAAATACAAGAATACACATATAATGAATACTAACCGTGCTGTTGTTTTGAGAATCCGAGTCCGGAGGTACTTGGTTAACAGGGATAACAGCAATATTGTCCTCTTCGATCTTATCATTGTCTTTGTCTTGGGACATTATGCCAGTACACCAGTGAAATTCTAAATAGTTATAAATAAACTTCCAGAAAACCCTGAAACAAATAAACGCATCCCTCTTTTATATCTACTTAAACTTAAAATACTTTGTATTCACTAAACAAACTTTATAAACATACTTTTTCATGTTAAACGAGTACAATTATATGAAAGTTTACACATTCAATGAAGACGAAACCAAAAATTACTATAGTAAAGACATACAAAACAGTATAACGGAAAAAGAAGTTGAACCAGTACCACACTTAGAGCGAAAGTGAGTAGAACAAAGGAGAGCAATTGTCTACATTATACTCTGAAGTACATTACATTGTATAATATTTGCACTTACAATTATTATTTACAGTAGTGCATAAAATTTTAGGGAGGTCCTTTATTCTAAAAAATATGACGTTTATTCCCTTTCCAACCTTTCCGATTATGGCCTAACCCTGGCACACACAACTACACGAGTAAAATAGTTGAACATACTTCGCATCATTGGCACCTAGGGTGGGATATTCTTGGTGGGTGTGTTAAATCTTAAAGAAACGATAAATCATTTCTTCAATGAAACAATTCTGAGTGGAGCTTCAGTTAATATACAGTAGAAATTGTCAGTATGTTTAACAATTGTCATTTAATAACACAATAATCAATATACAAAAGAGGTAAATATTTGCAATGAACAAAACAAATAAAAAAATACTGCAATGGAATCTAAATAGATTCTACTAAAAATTGATGAACTTAAATTATTAATATCTGAACACGATCCACAAATAGTTTGTCTACAAAAAACTTTCAATAATTTTAATGCAGGAATAATAAAAAATTATAACGAATACTGCATTAACAGAATAGATTACCTACATGACAATGATAGTGCAGCAATATATAAATATATATATATTTCAAAAATGACATTAAAAACATAATAAAACAAATCTCTAAACCTTTCATAGTAAAAGGTAACTTTAACAGCCTTAATATTATGAGGTATATGAGTATATGAGGATCAAGAAAACCCGACAACAGAGGAAAAGTAATCGAAAATAAACACTAAAGCTGGACATACTTCGCACCATGGATACTCTTTGCTACACAGATCAGATACTCTCGGTGGGTGGATAGAATTTTAAAGAAACGATGAATAATTTCATCAATAAGACGATTTTGAACGAAGGAAGTTAACTATATAACAAAAAATAATACAATAATAATAATAATAGTCATAATTTTTAACGCACTCACCAAGATTATCTGAAAGACCCAAAAAGCAAAAAATATCTGTGGTGCGAATTATGTTCGGCTTTCTTGTCTATGCTTTACTTTACTTTTTTTTTTTTTATCAAATAAATAAAGAAAAGGAAAAAATATTTTAATGAGAAAAAAAGTGTTGGAAAAATGTCCAAAATATTTTTTTCACATTTTCAAAATTTTCTTGCGCCAAAATTTTTCTCATATTATTGTCTATCTATGTTTAAATTTTCATAAAGTTTGGTATTTAATATAATAATCGAAAATATTGAATTTCCAAAATAGAATAAAATAACTAGAAAACTATTGATGCACGTGGATTTTAATTCACACCACCGTATTCAACTCTGAATAATACATACAACAGCGGAAAACCATTACCTAACAACCTTTTGGGTGTTAGAAATATCACAATAATTTGTCCGTACTTTCTCCGATTTTTTTTTTCAATTAAACCCTTGTAAAATGTTTAATTTTTTTCTTCGCTCACACCAAAATATTTGCAATGAAATTCTCTACCTAGGCACCAAGTTTCAAAAGAATTTTCTTTAATGTATATTAAAGTGTGTAATTTAGGTAAAACTAACAAATTTCTAACTTGCAATGAGTATAGAGAAAAAAGTTTACTTACAATTTTCGAGATTTTTTCAGGTCAATTAGACATATATATGAGTAAGATTTTTTCTCATTAAATTTTATAAAAAAAAGTAAAGAAAAGTAAAGTATAGACAAGAAAGCCGGACATACTTCGCGTCACGGATATTCTTCGATCTTCGGGTCAGATAAATATTGGCGAGTGTGTTGAAAATGACAACTGTAACTATTGTACTTTATATTATTAACTTCTTTCATTCAGAATCGTCTTATTGAAGAAATGATTTATTGTTTCTTTAAAATTATACACACTCTTCAAGGGTATCTGACCTAAGAAGTGAAGAATATCAATGATGCCAAGTATGTCCAGCTTTCTTGTCTATACTTTACTTTACTTTATTTTACTTTTTTTTCCTCAGTTGTTTGGAAACCTGATCCCATACGATTCTGCTTAACACAGTTTTCACTTTATTTATAATACAAAAATATATACACAGAAAAAAAATATACCTGTGTCACTGATAAATATCACTGTAAAAATACTTCTTCTACTAAAATACTTCTTGCTTCTCTAAGAATCTAAAATGTTAATGAGTTTTTTTTATATACATTTTAGATGGTGCTGATTTGGAAAAACAACAGGAGGCATGCAACAATAGTTTCAATAGTTCTATTGCAGAGCGCCCCTGCAAAAATGCAAAAATACACGACGCACAATTACACCAATTTCAAAACAATTTGTTTCTGAATACTGAGAATAGATGTATAACTCAATAATATTTACTCTAAAAATAAGAAATTTGAATTTTTTATTTCAAAATTTACATGTTTTTTTTCTTTCTTTCTTTTTATTTCCTCGTAAATCATTGTACTGGAAGCATAGTAACATTTTGGGTTAAGTATATTATAAACATATCTTATAAATTGATATTATTTCCTCACATATGCTTTGACCACGATTACTGAGCATTTTTCCAATGATTTACAACCAACGTACTTAATTACATAATTAATGTTTTCTTAGAACTGAGGATTTAGCCGTTGCCATATACTTTTACAACATCATTTTGGAATCAGACAATTCAATACAAGTGACTGTGAATCAGGCCAAACTTCACTGGTAGATCAGCCAAATCCATAAATACTAGTCAGTGAATCACATAGACTTTTTCTCACTAACCCAAGAGTGAAATTTGACATCGATCACAGTTGCTCATTTTAGAATGTCTGGTCCAAAATGTTAACTAACCCATGATATATTTATAATCATAATAACCTAAAAATATATACATTGAGCTAAACATTAAATCAGATATAAAATATTCAAGAAAATACTATTTCTAAAGATGAAAAAGCATATAATATATTTGTGCCAAAAATTATTTTCATCTTATATCAAAACTATAAATCCTATATTTAAGTATAATTACTAATATACTACATACAAATGGAAATTCAAGTAAAATAAATAAAATATATTATACATATTATATTAATTATTCAATAGATTATAAAAATCAATTAATGTTAGGTAATAGGTAACAATAACTTATTTTCACTTATGAAAAATTGTTTATTTTATTTGTTTAATTAGCTATAATCATTGGCCTATTTATATTATAACTTAAACATAATTTTGGATTACACTGAAATATAATAAAAAACAAACTTAGTTGAATTATTTACAATATTTATAAAAACATGATTTATTTCAGTAAAAAACTTAAATACATATTACTTATTACTCAGGTGCATGATTGGAGGAAAGAGACAAGGGGCTATTTTGAGATAAAACGTGGTATATACCTCTAAATTTTTCAGAATATATATCAAAATACATCAAAAAACACAAAATACTAAGAATTTACAATTATATTCATCCATTCAACAAATATTTAAATTATATAAATAAAATCTGTATAGTTATTTTAAGTTTCCTTTATACATTTTCTTTGAAAGTTGTTAAAAATATATCAAGATATACCTAATATTATAAATATATTTTGTTAGGTATTATTACTATACCTAGTATATATTTATTATCAGAGAAATGAATAGAATAAATTATATAATTATACTAAGGTATTTGTTCAAAATCAATAATTTGATTTTTAATAGTCTTATTAAATAATCTAATAGAATGCATAAACAAAGTTCAATGTTCAAGGGTTTAGAATAATAATGAATATAATACACTTTACAAAAGAACACAGCTTAATTTTAGCATATTTTTCCAATGAATAATTCACCCAAATATTTAAGTCAATATTATTGTTTACAAATCTATGATCAACATTTCGCAATGTATGATTAATTAAACTAAAAACTATTAAAATTGTGTAAACCTAACTACATATTACTTTGATTGTGTATGTTGAGAATCAAACCTATTTTTTATGATATCAGAACTTTTATTTTACCAGAAACAGCGGTATTTTTTATTTTTATTTATTTATTTTTTTTTTTTGTCAATATCTTTACATCGTTTAATGTGTCTTGATATTATGCATTCAAAAAAAATGTGTACAATTTTGTATATTTCTTTTCTAACTTATAAAAAGAACCCATTTTTCAGGAGAGATAAACAGCATTTATTTTAAGCAAACAAACTTAAATTTTTTTTGATTGACAACATTATCCTATTTATCCATGCAACAAAAATTAATCAAGATAAAGACTATAATGCAAAGCTGACATACATTTTTAAATAAGATATAATATATACTTAAATAACTACCAGAATATAAATAAAAAATTAATTTTAATTATTAATTCTAATAATTGCATTAATTAACTCATTTGAATGTTAGAATATATTGATTCAAACAACCAAATTATAATATCTGTTTAAAAAAATTTTAATAAACAGGAAGACATTACAATATTCTCAACACAAATAAATATTAGGTTATAAATACAAAGGTAATTCTTAAAATTAGATTATTAATTTAACTTTAAATTACCTAGTAGTTTCTATAAGGAAAATGAAAATTAATTTAATGTTGTTGAAAACCATTAGCTTACAAATATTAATTACCATTTCATTTCAAGGTATAAATACTTACAATTAATAATATAATCACTTTGGACAGTCTTATTCTTAATTACAAATCAATCCACATCATTCCATTTTCATTTTTATTATTTGCTTTTTTTTTATTTAAGCCTTTTTTAAAATCTTTGAATGTCATTGGTTTCTTTCGTTGTTTTGGTAATTTTGTTGGTTTCACAAAAACAGGATTTGTAACAACATACGTTCTTTGTCTTTCCAACTTACGGTAAGGATAGGTTGAATTAATTGCTGGCAATGGTGAATATCTTGGATAAGCCACACTTTTATTTTGTTCAGAAAATGGAATATGTTTTGGATTATTTGATAACTGTTTGTTGTTAAATTTTGGTCGTACTTTTGGAAGCTTTGTATTGCGACCATCTCGATCAAACCAAAAGAACATTATTTATGTTAACATAAATTAATTTTTATACAATATAGATATTCTATGAATAACAAATTAAAATGAGGTACTTCTAAATTTAAGGAATTTTATATAAATATAGCATACTTAAGAATAAATAATAACACTGAAAAAGTTATTACCATAGAAACATTGAACTTCAATTATGTTTCTGGCATGGATTGGCTCAAATAATCAATAAAACTCATAACCACGCTCTAAGTAGTAATAGCTAAGAAATTTGAAATTCAAATAGTTACAAATATTTTAATGATTAATGAAGGAAGTGGTTTGAAGTTTGCAAATGATAATAACTAGCATATACCCATCTTAGGAATTTTATTTTTTAAAAACAATATGCATAGTATGGTAATTTAGAAGTTAATGTCTATTATCCGAACATCCAGAGGATAACACCAATCAATTCTTTAATTACTAATAATCAGGATAAGACATGCTCGAAGAAAGTAAGTCTTTTGTAAGGACCAGACTGTTAGTGGCATATGCAGAGGGGGTGCTGAGGAGGGGGCTGCAGCCCTTTCCAAAATTTTTCATTTATAATCCACAGTATTTAACAGTATTAAATAGTTGACCTTTAATTTTAGTGTCTTAATTATCTAAACAGATTTTATCTATAGTCATAATCCGATGACAGAAAAATGGTAATAACTATTTATAGGGTTAGGATGTTTATGTATTACTGTATTAGTAAATAAAAATGAATATAATAAATATATATGTACTTATGTACTAAAAAAACCTGAAAAATATGCATTCAAATTACCTAATTAATAGCTTTTCACTTAAAGTATTTTTATTTTAGGCGATTAAAACACAACAATTATTATAACATGCGCACTATATGATTTAACCGATGAAGGTACACTACGAAATGGCAACTAACTGAACTAACTACACTGAAGTTTAAAATCTACATAATCAAATTATTTGAATCATACCAATTACTGGTAAATTCTAATAGCATAATATTTTAAGATACATAATATGATTGTTACAATAGGCTAACTCAATTGAACTTTATATCTCCGAATAGGAATATAGAATTCTCGACAATAAACAAGCCATTATTTTTATATAACTTGTTTAAAATACAAATTATAGACATACAAACTTAGATTGAGCTTAATTGTATCGAAAAACGTGAAATCAGAAAAATGCTTTATAATGACACCGGTTGTAATGACAAACCGAGTTTAATGACATTAGGTTGAAAGTCCCAGAAAAATCGTATATTATATGTACATATTTGTATAGGTTATTATGACTTCTATATAATGACTATACGGATATTATGACAAATGTTTTTGGTCATTTTAGAAAAATACTTTATCTCTAATGACATTTACCATATGCATTGCATTTATCAAAGCTAATGTAACTAAAAGGGTTATAAACTAAAATACTCTTATAGGTACGTTGAATAAATAAATAAATTTTAGTTATGATAAATCATTTCTTCAATAGCACAATTCTAAGTAGAGCTTCAGCTTATTTAAGGCAATTTTACTTAAAAATTATAAAGTTTATTAATACATATAATAAAAAAAATTATTTTTACTCGGCCAGTTATATATTTCACTATTAATTGAGAAATTTATCATCAAATTTCGAGTGTTTTATTCAAATTTTAAGAAAACTATAAAGAACTTCAAAAAATCACCTCTTAGAAGTAACATCTAAGGACAAATTTTGTTTCAAAAAGTTGCTAATCGAAACTTTTGGACAAGTATTTCTATATTAAAACGTGTACACAGAAAATTCTTTTAAAAATAGTAATAAACATCATTATAACACTATATTCTTCGCTCCACTCGGAATATAAAATTATTACTATGAATGTTATGAAACTCTACATTTTTTTGAATAGTATGGGCAGCATACAGTACCTTGTTGTAATAATAAATAAAATATGGATCATTAAAAATTAATGATAATTGTGGGAAAGGTAAGAAAATACAAAAACCCCTCAAAAAAATAAATAAATAAATCCTGAGTGCGCGCCTGGTAGATAATTTAATTAAAAGTATATTCGATGACATGCACATATTTGCATAGATAATATAAGACTTTTCCTATAGTATATTTGGCATATAAACATAACTATATTTGTTAGACTTTGGATAAGATACAAAAGCATGATTACCTAGATGTCAAGAAACCTCATGACTCATCAAACTCATGACAAACCTTAAGATTGATATAATTCAGTTATTAAACATGTGAGACATGTATTATCACCTTAACTTATGACAGTAAAAGAGAATTATCTACTTATACTGAACAGAAATTCTTCATGATATTGCGCACATACATATTTCATTGTTTGTCAATCATCAGTTGTTATAAAATGTGAAAATAACACAAAATATTTCAATGACATTCAATACCTAGATATTTGCTTTGAAAATTCGCAAAATGTTTTCGACTTCGGTACAAAGTTATTCTATAAATTAAGATTATTTAAAACTAAGATGAACGATTAAATAATGTCAAACAGTAAATAGTCAATCATTAAAATTTAAACATTTCTAATTATTTACCTCTTAAAAATATCGCAGATTTCCAATCGAGACGGTGTCAATAATTATGCGTAAATAATACTTAATATTTATGTATTAAACGATATTATTTAGATACAGTAGTTGTAAATTGAAAGTATTAATTTGAAGTTCTTGCTGAATGATAACTCGTTATCTTATAACCCATATCTCCTTCATAATCGTCACATCTTTGATAATACAATGATCCAAGGACAGTGTAAATCATAGAGTAAATGCATAGACATAGAGTGCGTTCCACTTGGACGCTTTCGCGCTTACAGCGTTCACGTTCGCTTACACGCTTACGGACCGTTCCATTTATAGTAAATAAACGCATAGAATCGCTTTGCTTACAATCCAAGTGGAACGCGCGTGAGCGCCTGTCATGAGCGTTTGGTACGTTTCAGTATGCAAATTGAGCAAACAAAAAATTATGTTACAATACATTTTCCTGTTTATTTATTTTATCATAAATTTTTTGTTTTTAAATTTTAATATTTGGAGAATTTGTATTGGAGAAAAATCTGTCACTTGTTACATTCTTGTAGCAAGTATGCTGTGTTCTGTGCTTTTTTCATTTTGTTTTATATTTTATAATATTTATAATATTTTCGTTGTGTTGTGTATATTTATTAGTAGTTTTTTTCAAAATAATAATATAATAATAAATATACCTTCCAACTAAATATGTGCTAGTGCTCGACTATTATGGATAATTTAAATGATCATGCGTTAGTTATTATGGCTGTACAACAATGCTGTGATATTATATTTTCCTCTTCATCATATTATAACAGTGAAAATGACAGCAATGAATATGAATATGTGGCGCAGTGTGTAGAAACTAAAATTGCTATACCTCGGTTAAAGAATTATGTTGAAACCGTCGTATCACAATTAAATTATGGTTTCCGAGTCATTTGTGTTAAATTTTGGGTAGTTTTTCCAAAAATAAATATTGAAGAATTGAGAAATTCAAAAAATTACCTCATTAAAATACCAAATAGAGGCAACTCTGGTTTCAAAAAGTTACTGATCTAAACTTTTGGACCATTATATCTATACAAAAAAAGTGTTCACAAAAAAAAATAAACATCATTGTAAAAACACTAACTTCTTCACTTCGTTCAGAATCTAAAAGACAGTTTCTGAGTAGTTTTTTCCAAGATTTGGTAGTTTTCCCCAACCATTGTGAAAATTATTAAGAATTTCTAAAAACAACCTCTTAAAAGTACCACCTAAAGACGAATTGTCAAAACTTTTAAACAAGCATTTCTATGCGTACAAGTGTTAACAGAAAAAAAAATAAACATTGTAAAATTACTAGCTTCTTCGCTTCACTCAGAATTTAAAATTCATTAGCACCCCTAGTGAAAAAGGTCTGGACACACCTATGGTAGACATTCACAAAATAGTAACTAAGTTTCTAATGTTACAAAACTGATTCAATAAATTTTATTTATTTTTTATTTCCCACTAAAAATTAAAAACATGGGTTAAATATTCATTAAACTAACGTAAATATAATATAAAAGAAAGGTATTAACAGATAAGATTAATAAGGAAAGGTATTAATAATTATAAGTCGATAAAAATCTCTTCGATCTAGAAGATTCAACAAAGCCTTGTCGGTGGAGTTAATAAATAAAAATCGGACATACTTCGCACGATGGGTAGGATTCTCTTGATGGGTGTATAAATAAAACGATTCTGAACAAGGGAAGTTAATAATATAAAAAAAAAATAAGAAAAAGAAATGTTAGAAAAATGTCTAAAATTTATTTTTCACATTTTCAAAATTTTCTTGCGCCAAAATTTTTCTTATAATGATTTTTTATCTATGTTTAAATTTTCATATAGTTCGGATCAAAAAATGATGGTTTCCGAGTCGTTTTTGTCAAATTTTGAGTAGTTTTTTCTAAAAAAAAAATTGAAAAATTGAGAAATTCAAAATATGACTTCTTTAAAGTACAATCTAGTGGCAAATCCGGTTTCAAAAAGTTATTGATCGAAACTTTTGGACAAGTATTTCCATACGAAAAATTGTACACAGAAAAAAAAAAGAAATAAATAAACATCATTGTAAAAACACTAGCTTCTTCACTTCGTTCAGAATCTAAAAATAATAAATAGGTACCAAATGAAGTTTGTCTTCACATTGTATCCAGGTTTAGGACCTGCAGCAATACTAGCATGTTTACAAACGACAGAGGGCAGACGACAGGCTATAATAGACAGACAAGGCGACAGATACCTAACCCAGGGATTCTCAAACTGTGGTACGCGTACCCCTTAGGGGTACACGAAATTTTTTAAGGGGTACGAGTCTGGCCAATAAATCTTTAAATTAAAATAGAGGAAAAAACTCTGAAATCTATAAGTACCGTTCTCACTAATTTCTTTGAAAATAAGCGATATTAGTTTTTAAAATTTTTTGTGGATTAGTTTTTAATGACTTCATCTTAATGGAATAAAAATGTATGCAAGTCTTTAAAAATTTTTTACTATAGAATTTAGTTTAGTTAACTAAGAAGGGGTACTCACATTTATTTATTGTCTATGTTTATGGCATTTTCTACTGTCCTTAGTAAATCTGCGGCGTTGACAAAACGTTTCATTTCATTACGATTATACTCAAGTGATAACAGCGTGTCTTTCGTTGCGCTAAAGTAAACTCTTTGTTGCGCATTGATTAGTGCTTTCAAATCAGTCTGTTGATTTTTTTTTTTTCAATTTTCCATCATTAACCTTAATGATTAGGTCGTTTTCAAAATGATATTATCGAAACCAGTTATTTTGATAAATTATTTAGGGAATTGAGATTCTCATTATCTGAATTCTACACTTCAAACAGATAAATTAACGGCCTTTTGTTTTTTCGCAATTTATTCCTATGGACATTAGATGGACTCTTAAAAAGCCGTTAATATGAATTAACACTGTACCACTTGCCACCTATTTTAATTCTTGAGGTAAGTTAAATCGCGTAATATTCCAGATTTGTTAGATACCTACGTGATTTTTTTTTTTATAGTAGTACTGACAACTTTGTAAATTGTGTATCGCTTAATATTTAGTTATTTCCTATGGGATGTAATCATTCCTGTGAAATATATTCATTTATGTATAATAATACTAAACTAGTTAGGTATATGATGAAAATGTGGTACTTTTAGTGTTTAAAACAGAATGTTTTTTTAACATAATCAAAAGCAAGCTAATCAGCTTTTTGCAATTAGATAATTACTAAATTTCAAATTAGTATATAAATCATTAATTCATATTCATATTCATGTTGTTGGGTAATTATTTTAACGAGCTTCCTAGGTACATTAAGTTAACATTTACATTATGTTTTTTTAATAAATGCTATAACTAGAGATCAGAATGATATGCTCTGAAAATGTGGTAAATATATTGCTAATATGTAACTATAAATGTAAAAGTATAAATTATTTGTACCTAGGTATCTAGTTAACATTAAAAATTATAATACTAACAACTCATTACTTTGTATCGGTAATAGATACCATAAATTAACCTTTTTTTAATTCATTCAACTATATTATCATGCATATTTTTTTTAAAGGAGTAACAGTTTAAAATTATGGTGTAGCAAACATAGGTATTTTGTAGAACTTAAAGAAATGAATTTTTGATGATTTCACTTAAAAATTAATATGATATATGGCTGTACCATATTACATTATAGTTTAAATTATGTAATTTGTGATACAGCCATAGGTACTACAGTAATGGGAAAACTATTTATATTCGTGGAATAGTAAAATTTTTTTAACTTAACTACTTTTCTCTGATATTGAGTGTAGTTTCACCCTTTAATTTGTAATCATTACCTTTGCCTAACAATTTGATTTTCAATATTTGCTCACCAAATTTTTGTTTGGTACATCTTGTCCCAGACAATGTTGATTAGTCACCTCTGCAACCATCTCATAGATTATATAATCAAAAAGCCGAACATACTTCGCACGATGGGTGTACTTCGCACGACGGGTAGTATTCTCTTGATGGGCATATTAAATTTTAAAGAAACGATAAATCATTTCTTCAGTAAAACGATTCTGAACGAAGGAAGTTAACAATATAAGAAAAAGAAAAAATTTCGAAAAATGTTCAAAAAATTTTTTCACATTTTCAAAATTTTCTTGCGCCAAAATCTTTTTTATAGGATTTTCTATCTATGTTTAAATTTTCATAAAATTTGGATCAAAAAATGATGGTTTCCGAGTCGTTTTTGGTCAAATTTTGGGTAGTTTTTTCCAAAAAAAAAAATTGAAGAATTGAGAAATTCAAATATGACCTCCTTAAAGTACAATCTAGAGGCAAATCCGGTTTTAAAAACTTATTGATCGAAACTTTTGGACAAGTATTTCTATACGAAAAGTTTTACACAGAAAAAAAAAAATAAACATCATTGTAAAAACACTAGCTTCTTCACTTCGCTCAGAATCTAAAATAAGTTGCCTGAATAACAGATGCTATTATTCGTTTTAGCTTTTGTTTTATTCTTCTGTATAAACCTGCATTAGATTCCACACATTAATATATTTTCATTTTTTCATGTTTATTCTAGAAATTTAAATAGTTATAGGTACATTTTTGAATATTTTATTTCTATTATAACTTAAGTCTTAAAATAAGTAAAATAAAATACTTATAGTTAACTATCTAATTCTAATAAAATTTTCTTTCTCTTACAATTTTTTATTTGTATTCAGTGCTAATACTCAGTGCTATTACTCCTCTTCAATATGAGACATAATAAGTAGTTAAATATTATATTGTAATTATAATTAGATACACTACATAATACTGTCTACTGAATATTATTTAATTGCTGTATGATTCAATTTTAAGTATATTGCAGTTAAATTTAAATACTAATTGACTTAAAATGTAAATTTAATTTAACTATTTTATTACATATTATAGTAGATATTTTGACTATTTATATTATTAATGGTTATAATGTTATATTAGAAACAATGCTAATGTAAAATAAATTGTAATAGGTATATAACAAAAATAATAAATAATTCTTTAAAAGAAAAATAAATTTGATAATTAAAAACTTATAAATAAGACAAACATAATAATATAAATCACAAACATACTAAATAATATTTAGGTATCAAACAATTTTTTTTAATATTGTTTATATCACTTGCTATTGGAAGACATGTTTATTTTAATGGAAGACATAAATTATTCAGTATTTAATTTTAATTTGAAAACAAATTAATATCACGATCATGACTAGTATTCAAGATTTCCAAAACAAATGTATTTTATTTCAGTATATTCATCCATGCCATGATGAGAGCCTTCTCTTCCAAGACCAGATTCTTTGACACCTCCAAATGCTGCTTCTGTGGACGATATAATACCTTCATTAACACCAACCATTCCAACTTCTAACGCTTTAGCTACTCTCCAAATTTGAGACACATTATTCGAGTAAAAATAACCAGCTAACCCTCTGTTAGTACTATTTGCAATTTGCAATCCCTCTTCTTCAGTATCAAATTCAATGCATACTGCAACTGGTCCAAAAATCTCTTCTACATAACATGCCATATCTTTGGTAACATTTGTAATCAATGTTGGTTCATAAAATCGCTCACCGAAACTTGTTGCTCGTTTACCTCCAGTTATTATTTTGGCTCCTTTATTTTTAGCATCATTTACTATTCTGTCAACTTTTTCTGCTTGAGCAAGATTAATCAATGGCCCCAAGTTCACACCTCCAGTTTTTCCATCGCCCATGACTAATTTATCCATAGCTGCTTTCAATTTATCAACAAATTCTGGGAATACATTTTTTTGAATTATAAATCTATTAGCACTTACACATGTTTGACCACAATTTCTGAATTTTGAAGCCATTGCTCCAGTTACTGCTTTGTCAATATCTGCGTCATTGAATACTACAAATGGTGCATTTCCTCCCAGTTCTAAACCAACACGCTTCACTGTGCTACTGCATTGTTTGTATAGTAATTTTCCAACCTCTGTAGATCCAGTGAATGATATTCCATAAATGTCTGGACTTTCGCATAACAATTTACCAACTTCAGGAGTATTTGCTCTTGATGCAGTCACTATATTAATTACACCTTTAGGAATGCCAGCATCTTCTGCAAACTTTGCTAGGACTAAAGCTGTAATCGGAGTATTTTCAGCAGGTTTAATGACACATGTACATCCTGCAGCCAAAGCAGCTCCAGCTTTTCTTGTTATCATAGCTATTGGAAAGTTCCATGGTGTAATAAGACCAACAGGTCCTAATGGTTGACGAATCATTAAAATTTCTTTAGTTTTTATTGGACTAGGAACATATTCACCATAAGTTCGCCGTGCTTCTTCCGAAAACCATTCAACAAATGAATTTCCATAAGCAACTTCGCCCAGTGATTCTGGTATTGGTTTACCTGCCTCTGATGTTACAATATCAGCCAAATAATCCTTGTTTTCGACCAAAATATTGTACCACTTCCTTAACAGATCACTCCTCTCTTTGGCTGTAGTACTTTTCCATGTTTTAAATGCATCATTTGCTGCATTTATAGCTACTTGTACATCTGAAGCATCGAAATCAGGCACTGTAGCAATGGTTTTTCCTGTAGCTGGATTTATTACATTGAAAGTCTTCCCAGATTTTGCATCAGACCATTCGCCGTTCACATAAGCCTTGGTGGGCCACGCCGAAGAATAACGTTGTGCACACATTATTAACGATCTGGAAACACTTTGTGAAGATCGGAGAAACATTTTGAAATTAAACTCTGTTTGAATAATTTAACAAGATTAGTTTTAATAAGTCAATTATTTAAAATTAAATCAAATTGTACTGTACAAAAAAAAATATAACAAATCAATTTTCTTTCATTATATTAAATTACCAGACCAGTTTAGTTAAACGATCAATATTTGAGTGGTTTGTTATCTGTGTTCAGTATTGTAATCCAAACTCATTTTGAACTGAAGTGGTTTTATCAATAATCAACTATCACACCGGGTTTGGAAAGTGTATGATGTTCACCCTTCACCTTGTTCTTTTATATAAATAGTGTTGCCAACATCATGCATGCTTGTCATGCTTACCGCAATTATTATGATTCTATAATATGATTGCTACCAATAATTATGACGGGAATATTATGTTATTTTATGACAAAATAATGTAATAATACAACATTAGATCAAAGTTTTTTTGAAAGATTAATGTTTTTATAAATAAAAAATATGAATTTATTATTTGTTGTTGGTAAAATAAGCACTGAGTAAATATTATTCTATGTAGTGTATGCTACTTGTGACATTCAATCATTCAACCTGCCATTCTGACCCCTTTTGTTCTCTATTATTAATATTACACTTCCTCATTAAATAAAGCTGTTTGACAATCTGTGAAATTGTATATATACTTTTAAACTTGATTAGTTTTGCTAATAAATGTTGGTAATTTTATTCATCAAAAGTAATATAAATTAATACCTATTTTACTTTAATTTAGTATTAGAAAGTGTCAACAAAATTGTTTTTAGTTAGTATACATTTAAACTGATCATTTGTGTGAGATAATATGTATGAGTTTGATACTTAATTAAAGATAAAATTCTAATGATCAATTTTTTAATGTCTCCAGTCTCCAAGTGACAGCAATACAACTTTATTATTAAAATAATTATTGTGTACTGTATACTAATTGGATTAAAAACAAAATAATAACGGAATAATCAAATAACATTATGCTAATTATGCATTTAAATTTTTATAATAATTTAATCATAGACAATAAACTACAGTAGCAACCTGAATCCCCTTAGACCTACCATTTAAATATTATATCTACTGATGTTATTAAATAAATAAATTAATTTATCTAACTAAATATAACTTGATATAAATATATATATATATATATATTAATTGAAAACAACATGACAACAAATTTTTAATTGGTAATATTGGTAATTTATAAAATGATTCTAGTGCATAGTTATGTGAATCCAAAAGATTTTAAAATATAGTTGGTTATCTTTTTGATGGACTATTATTAGTTTTTATTTGGTTAAAATAAAGTAATTAATTAAATAAAGTTTAGACTATTAATATATTTAAGATTAGGGAACACACATCTTCAACTTCAGTTTTTATTTTAATAAAAATAAAATAAATATTTTTAATCTTATTTTCATTTTTTTTTAAGTCTTTATAACAAAATTGTATTCGATTTCAAATCATAAAATGGTTTTTCAATTCTATTGTTTGAAAATATTATATTTACTGTACAATACCTGAAACCTACATTTAAAAGTTTTTATAGAAATAGTAGTTTCCCTTATGTTAAAACATAAATATGATTTTATAATTATTACATTAATTTAAGAAAATTACTAAATATACAAACACTTCGCATGATCTATTTTACTATAACCTAATCAATTTGTCAATATGCATGGGGTGGATTAGGTGTTGTTGCAAGTAATAAGATACTGAGGGCCTAAAAAAGCATAATAAAAATAATACTAAACAAATCATATCATTCTATTCATTAACGTTTTCTCTGTACAAAAATTATTTCAAATTAATTCTCTTTATTTCACATATAAAATGAATCTAATCAATTTAAAACCAGCATTCTACAATACACAGTAGGAAAATAATATAGAAATCCCTATTATTCAAACGATTAATTTAAGCCTATATTTTTCCTAGGCAGGCTTTAAGCTGTTAATTAAAGCACCATTTCATATCTGAAATTGTAAATCCTATAAACAATACAAAAAGTGTATTAAAATATGGTTAAATCATAGCCCAAACATTTAAAATATAGTGTATGTGATGTGAAAATATTAAATCAATCATTTCTTCAAAGATATTGAAGAAATGATTAATCATTTCTTCAATAATTCTGAACAGAGATTCAATTTATACAAGGCAACTTAAATAAAAATTATGTTTAAAGTTACAAAAAAAGTGTTAGAAAAAACAATTTTCACATAGGTAATTAAAATTTTTTCTTCACCAAAATATTTTACATAAATACACATTAGCGCAATTAGGACAAAACATTTGGGGGAAGGGGGGCTAAAATGTTTATTGATTTAGTCCCCGCAAATTACATTAATCTTGATCAATTTCCAAAAAATCTGGGGAGGCTATGATTGGTTTTGAAAGGGCTTAACCCATTTAAAAAAGTGACCTAATCGCAATTAGACAAGTATTTCCATACAAAAAAGTGCTTACGAATACAAATAAAAAAAAGTTGATTGGTTTCTCCAGTTAAAATGATGCATAATGTAATTTAAAAAAAATTAATTTACTTGGATAAAAAATAATTATTTTTGTTAATTATAAATGTGTTTCTTATTTTTAGAATTTAGTTCATTATTTTAAATTATTAGATATTGACACGATTACTGGTGATTGTCGCCTCGATATACTATGACCAGTACGTGACAATAATGTATTATTACACCAAGTTAATATAATAGACACAAATTATTTCAATCTCAATATTTATTGTAATAAAAAAAAGCCGGACATACTTCGCACGATGGGTGTACTTCGCACGACGGGTGGTATTCTCTTGACGGGCGTATTAAATTTTAAAGAAACGATAAATCATTTCTTCAGTAAAACGATTCTGAAC
>JAIPRM010002889.1:0-28349 GCA_025469315.1 Stegophylla sp. TES_Ste_2020
TGATGGTTTATGAGTCGTTTTTGTCAAATTTTGGGAAATTTTTTCCAAAAAAAACATTGAAGAATTGAGAAATTCAAAAAAAGACTTCTTTAAAGTACAATCTAGAGGCGAATCGGGTTTCAAAAAGTTATTGATCGAAACTTTTGGACAAGTATTTCTATACAAAAAGTTGTACTAAGAAAAAAAAAAAAATAAAAAAAATAAATAAATAAATAAACATCATTGTAAAAACACTATCTTCTTCTCTTCATTCAGAATCTAAAAATGTTTATAATATGCCTTAGCGTCCAGTTGGCCGCGCACACTTGTCCCATTCCTCGTATATATCTAATATATATAATATTATTATAACGTGTCTTTACATAAATAACGATTGTAGTTAGACCAATCTAATCTTTGTTTAATTTTCAAAAGGCACGATCAATTCAATTTCAGATTCAAATTCACTAGATGAACGATCGATATATCTTAGTTAATTTATGTTTTGACGATATTATTATTGAATCGATGTTTAGAGAAGAGATTTTTTTGCCCCTAATGAGATTGAAAATTTTACAGATTGTTTCTTATCGAAAAATAAGTGACAATAAAAAATGGCTGATTTTTTAAAATAGTTAATTTTATATATATTATCAAATCTAATTTTTCATATAGGTATATGCATAAATATAATAATTATTGTTATAGAATTATTTTTTTTTGAAAATATTTTCGATAACTCTGATGGTTTTTTCCCTCAGACGATTTGAGTTATAAATAAAGTTATTAAAAAAAATATATCAAATTTGTGTAATCTTACTCTATAAAGTTTGTGACATAGAAAAGTTAATAAAATATACATTTAAGATGTTTAAATACATATAATGTTGTATTACACGTTCCAATTAATAGTAATAAAGTGTGTTTTTATTTGCGAACATATTGCTTGTTTGTTATTTTATAAGAATTTTGTTCATTACGAATTCTGCAGTCGTATCACATTTGATCAAATACAATTATCAATATAAAACATAGTGAACTTAAAGTAATTTATAACGGTGGCTGAAAACACTTATAAATTATCGTATTTATAAAGAAGATAATTTAACCGTGATAAATATATGTATCCATATTTCTGTAATCATAATAAACAATAAAATTCCAACAAAAAGTACTTTAACGAACTCGCAAATAATATGTATAATGTAATAATACGCTTTTATATTTTCCACCTAGTTTGGTAATCGTAGTCTTTGCCTTTTTGCCCGGTTAAAATTGAGTTTACCCCATTCTGCACCGCCGCGCCACTGTTATTGCACAAATATGTTTGTATAATGATGAGCAGAGATTGAATTTATATTTTACTATGCAATAAAAATCTGTGTGAAGTACGGATTTTACTTTCAAAAAATAAATAAATGTGTAATGTCACTCATCTTTCGTTATCTCATGCTATGGAACATTAAATTATTCTAAAACTTTTAACTTGACATTAATAAAAAATACCGTAAACAAGATTATCAAGATGTTTGTTTCAAGGTCATGTTTGTAACTTTGAAAAATAAATGATCGCAGAGAAGAACTGACTGAAACTTTTTTCAGCACCATATAAACATTACACAATGTAACCAAGGGTATATTTTCAACGAAGTATTTTGTTGGATAGTACGTCGCACGCTATTATAGTGTGCTCTAGTTTTTAAATGCAATGCACGTGAAGATTATTCGATTGCAACACGGGAATATAAAATAAAATTATAAATAATAAATTTTATTGTGTTGATACATTCAATTGTGTACATTACAACTAAATGACTCAATAACTGATATTTTTGAGTCATTCGAGAAATATAGCCAATGATATAAATGTTAAATAATTAAATGTAATTTACACAATATGTCAAAAAAATGTATAAACAAAATTAACTGTGTATTATTTATATCTTAATAAGCAAATAATTGGAAATTACAGAGAGTTAATAAATTTCGACAAAATGAACAGAATGTGCTCGTGGGAATACTAGACAATTTGCGGACCATAAAAGGCAGAAAATTAGACCATCGAAGTTTTTAGATTCTGAGCGGAAGAAGCTTATGATTTTACAGTGATTTTAATTTTTTCCCCTTCTGTAAACCATAGTTCGTATAAAAATATTTATCCAAAAGTTCCAACCAGTGACATTTTGAATCCGAATTCGGCTCTAGATGATATTTCATAATTAGCGTTTTTCAAAATTCGCATTGTTTCAAAGGGTTGACACTTATCATTTTATTTTGCTTTAATTATTGCTATAGAAAATTTGATAATAATCAATTAATTGTCCATGGTAACATGGTAACCATTGTAAACACAATAGTCAATGAATGTCTATTTTTGAAATTTTGTATACAAATATTACTTATATATTTTTAACGATGGTAACCGTTGTAATGAAATCTCTGCTTAGAATCGTTTTTTATTGAAGAAATGATTTATCATCGGTTACTGTGGTAAATGTAAAGACACATTGCTAATAAGCAATTCTGCGCGCGTACACCCAGTTTCAAAAATCTGATTGAGAAAAAGAAATTCAATTATTCTATATAAACTTTATCGTAACAATATCGTAATTCGTTTGGTGTACATTTCGGTTGTTAATAGAGTACATTTATATGTACTATTATTTTTATTAAGTTTGTATTAAGTTCGATAACGCGTTTTATTTTTTCTGTAACTCTTTTACTTATTGCTTTAATCTTCCGGCCTTCGATAGAAATTACTTGCAGCCCACCATAAGCATTGTTTGCCGTGTAAGTACGACAAATATACGCGAACGAGCGTCGTTCTACTTGTAAGGGGAAAAATTGTTTCAAGTTCGTACGGCAAACGGCGCAGGTAACAAAAACTGATCCCGAAATGCTGTTTCTCGCTGTATTTGTAATAATTCGAGATCGCGTTTAACAATTTACACTAGAAACCAATTAAACTTTGGACGCCGACTATGCAGGATTTTGGGCGGAAGAAAATGACACATTACCCCTACAAGCCTATGGAGCCATATTAAACTTATAATTAGTTGGAGTCGGCCTCGGTTCGTTTAATTTCGAACCGCTGGGTCATATCTACAAATATAAACGCAAATATATAGTTATTATAGAACATCTAACGCGCCTTAACAATCATAGATCGCACAGGGTTTTGGGATTCCCTTTATGAAGGTGGACGTTGGGAGTATTGCAAAATTTGCTCTTCTGAAATTCCCATTAGTTATTTGAAAAGTAGGTTTTCTGCAATACATAATCTAATTTACAAATTACGAAGTTTTAAATATTTTTTTTTTTGAAAAATAATCTAATAAAAATAACAATTAGTGTCTCTTGAAAAAACTGGTATAGTAGTCATAAAATTGTCTAAAACATTACTTTGCATGCTCTTTCCTGTCACTGCTAATATGATGTTGTAGATAATTTTATTTTACAATCAATTAGTTTTTTATATTTTAATATTATCTAACCGGTTTCACCAATGTCTGAAGCCACAGACCCTAACACGACTCACCATTGCATGAAAAGGACGTCGATGGAGTATATTTATAAATTAGTCTAAATCAAAAATACCATACTAAAATGATAAAAGATTAAAAATATCCCGAAATATTCGTTTGCCGGTTAGGTTGAATATTCGAAATAAATTGATTACATTTTTTTAATTATAATAGTTAATGTTGACAAACTCTATGAAACTAGCTATATGAAAAAAATTAATTTTTTTTTAAATTTTGAGTTACTTTATATTTTAGATTATGAATGGAGTGAAGAAACTTATAATTTGGCAATTGGTTATATATATTTTTTTTATTTCATTTTTTATTTATCTGTGAACACGTTTTTGTATAGAAATACTTGTTTAAATGTATCGATCAGTACCTCTATAGATTGGAAATCAAACACAGATTGTAATTTAAACAGGTCATTTTTCAAATTTAAAACAGACTATTAAAATTAAGGCATAAAATCGTAATCCAAAAAGCATCAGCTATCAGATATTTGTCAATAAAATATTAAACTTTTGGTTAAAAAAACATCAGTTAAATAATTTAAATGAGTATAACTATGAGAAATTTTATGCTTTAAATAATAGAAAATAGAAAAATTTCTGTATTAGCTTATGGCATAGTATAAACTCTGTATTATTTAAGACTACTGCTGATAAGATATTAACGTACCTTTTTCATTTAAAATTATATATTTTCGTTGTAAGTGTACATTAAATATTGCCGTTCATATTTGTAATTATTTTACAAACCCTATATAAAATGCATAAATAATTATAGGTATATAGCAGCCGGGAAACAAAAACCCTTCCTACGCAAGTAATAAATACTTAACTTGACCGTTTCATTTCAAATTAGAAATGTAATTGTTTTTGCATGTTAATAATTCCAATATAAATAACTTGATTTTTGATTAAACCACTAATATTAGGATGTATACAGTATACTTGCGTAAAAGTTGCAAAATCATGGATTGTTATTTATGTAAACATATTTTCGAACAGTGATGGGCAAATTAAATTGAAAATGTTTGTAATTATAAATTACAAGTTTTTCATATTTATGTAATTGATTACAAACTACCTACGTAGTTACAAATTACATGTCATTTAAAAATCATTTAAAATAATTCAAAGAAAATTCTAATATTTTTTCATATTTTTTTTTTTTTTTTTTTGCATTATTCTACATTAAATTATATTTATAGTTCATGAAATACGTTTCCTTATTTATGATTACATTAGTGAACAATTAATATTGTTATTTCTGCTATGGATTGAATTTATATTATGGTAAAATTATAATTAACTTTCATATTATAACAACTTTTTTCGAATATTTAATAGAATGTACATGACCTAGTAAGAGTTTAAACGCTCTACTGGTGCAGAAGTTTGCAATAAACTTCGCAAATAAACTTTTCACAGTGGGATATTTATTAAGACAATCTACATTTTTGGTTTTATCATCAACAAATTTAATAATTTTTTGGATAATAGGAGTTTCAATACTATCAGTTTAATATTTCCTCGGTGATTTAAAAAAATCATTATCAGATATTGAGTGTGGTTATATAGTTGTATACATAAGTCTTTCAATCAAATTTAACAATAATTTATTACGCATGCCGTCACGCCGATAAAAGTTAAAAAAATTAATGTAACATTTGTAATTGTAATTACAAATGACAAAACTATAATATAGGCATTGTAATTAATTAAAAAACGTTTTAATTACAGTGAAAAATATATAATTAATCACTAGTCACAAATTACAATTGTAATTTAATTATTGCGCTGCTCTACCGACTTCCATCAACACCATATTATGACATACAATTTACACCCAACTATGTAATTTTGTCTTTTACGACATTTTGTGGCCATTTGAATTGTTGCCACGTGGTGGTGTAAAATCTCTTAACACAGAAAAGCGTTAAAAATATTTTACACCTATTTGAATAAAACAGGGGGAAAATCTTTTTATTATTTCTTCTTCTTCTTTTTTTTTTATATATACAAATATCTACACGCCGATGTACATAAACTTTGTGTTGGTACACGAAAACTTTTTGTACGTTTGACGTCGCAAAGTGTACAACGAAATCCGGTAAAAACAACAACATTTGTTTGTTCCGGAGGAGAACAAAAGTAGGTAAATTGTATTTAGTCGGCGGCGGCGGGCAGAGAATAAAACGCGGTATGATAATTTCCCGGTAGACGATTAGTATTCATTGCATTCTGTCGGAGGCGGTTCTCTCTTAATGCTAATTGATACGCACTGCATAATCTGTTCAACAGTCGAATGGATTAAAGCGTCGGGTGGCGTGCGCGATCTCCAACTGCGGCGATTTAATATTATGTCTTGTACACGCGGTTAGGTTCGTGCACTATACTACACCGAGTTCTTGTGTTCAGTTTAAATTACCGATAACGACGTTGAAAAAAAAAAAATAATACAAATGAAATACTTTTGCGATACTGTCCATACTATTGTACACTGCAAGTGTAAGTGGTTGAATTGAAGGGGGACACTGGTGATGTCTCGACTTATTTCGTTTAGCATTTTTCATTCCTATTCTCATTCTACTCATGTTGTCTAAAATTAATTATTGATATTACATTTTGAAAAACGTAAATTTTTTTTTTTTCGTAGTTCTAAAAAACACGACGATGTAATAAAGTGTTGTTGAAGGTACATAACGTGCGTTTATTTAAACTATTTTTAAAGTAAGCGAAAAAAACTTTTCAGAATATTTAGATAATAAATCAATTATACCGAAATATCTTACATGTATAATCCAAACTGTGAATTAATTTCATTATGTCATAGTCTTTTTAGATCCAAAAACATAGATTGAAATGGTGCCAAGTTCGATATGTCAGATAAAAGAAGTTTAATAATTTTAAATATAGGTTTGTGTTTGTTATTATTTTTTTTTTTAAATATTAAAAATACTTTTGGTTATAAATTACCAAATTTTCCATTTTTTTTTTTAAATTTCTTGGAACAGCATAAAAATTGAATATTTTAGGTGCATTCTAAAATTTTTATTATGCTTATATTACCAAAACATATTTTATGAAACAATAGAGCGACTAAAAATTTACATTATATATAATTTGCGTATATATGTATGTATGAAATATTTAATGTACATGTTTACTCGTACAAGAATATCAATATTTTTATTTTTAACGGTTATGAAGTTTACAAAGTTATGTCATTTTCATTTTCGGACAATATAATATAATATTATGATAGTTCTTGCACGGGGACTTGGATTTTCTCCCAATGCCAACCGTGATGAAGGGTACGAATTCTACGTTCACCAACCACTCCATTTACGCTCCGTAAATCGAAAATATTCCTCGACTAGTGCAACATGGGGAAATTTCAGTTTGATAATCGACTTGTTGTGCGACATTGGGATATTTTGGAAAAAATAAAATTCTGGTGGTGGTAGATGGCAAATGGAAAAATACGATAGACCGCATACGACATGAATACTATTGTTAACATCTTCTTGCCAAATTAACCATTGTCAACAATGATTAATTATTTCTAACAATGACTGATTTTCGACATTGGTGGTAACATATACACTAACTGTACCCATACACTTAGTTACCCGAAAAAATCTGCCCGTATAAACAGAATAAACGCTACAATTTTTTATGTTTAGATCATTGTATTATTATGGTTAAATTCCGTCAAATTCGGTTAAGCCGTTTCGAAGATTAGCCCGCAAAAACAGAATAATAAACTCTTCTATTTTATTTATATAGATCATCGTGTTGTCATGGTTACCAAAGGCTTGTCTAAATCACGTAAAATTTGATTTGATCGTACAAGTAAATAAACTTTTTATTTTTTATTTACACAGAGGTTGTTTTTAGAATACCATTGTTACTATGGTTACCAAAAACAGAGGTGATGCGATGGGATGGTCTTGAAAGGCCTTTTTAACCAGAAGAAGAAGAAGATGGTTACCAAATATTATATAAACCATAAATACCCACGATTCCCCCTTTTCAGTTACGTCACTGTCTATTTCATAATATTAGGTATTTATGTTTTATGAACATCACTCCACCTTCATCGACGCCATTGAATCTAGTAAAATTGTTTTCTCGAGAATCAAAAGGATTGTTGAAAATCTGTGTTCTCGTGGATAGTCGGGAGGGGGAATTGATTTGCCTCCCTCAGGTTTATATCCACCAACTGATTTCACCGGGACCATAATATACGCGATTTCGGTGGTTGCCACACTAACGGATAACGAGAAATAAAAGTGTCACACAAACTGGTGTCGTGAAATTCGATTTTTTTCTGTATACTAATGTATACTTATGGCATTTCGTATTTTTGTTTCGTGCGCGCGGGTACGAAAATCGAATTTCAGACTATTCGACTGAAAATCCGTTGTGACGGCGGCCGCGGTGTACGATATTCGCGAATTATATTATATCGAATTTATTTCATTTTTTCCGTTGTCATATATTTGGAAATCGTGGCTTCGGATGTTTGTAATGACGATTAAAATACTATTCTCTTTTCGAGTTATCCATGTTTCCTGTTTTTTTTTTTACTGAACATTGACATACGCAAACACTCACATCCTGACTTACTGTGGCGGGTATTCACTATCTAGGCGGGCAGAGAATTCCAAAAAAATATGATTCACTGAATACACTGCGATGATTTCTTTATTTAAAAACCTTGGTAGATAATAATTTTATCAGATGGCGCCATAAAATTAAAACCAAAAGAATCGTTTATGGTTTACTCTTACTCATATTACATCAGATTTTGTTACTATATATTATTATGAATCATTTAAGTAGAAATATATGTAGGTACCAATTTTTTAATAAAATATGTTTTAAAGATCAGGTAAAATCAACAGAATTGAATACAGTAAAAAAACTATGAACATGTCCATACAGGAAACATATTTACAAATTTAAACTACCTTAGACCTGAAAACTAAGACTATATAAATAAAGGATTTTATTCGCTCGCTATGAAAAGTGGCCTTATAAATAGTCGTTTTTCAAAACGCTCAATAGCTTTTACAGACTTGAATTTGTTCAGTAAAAACCTTAAAAATATTTTCCATTAACTAAATTTTCATAAAATCGTTTTTATTATTTAGTCATAACTCAAAAAATAATTATTCTAAAAATTCAAATTTTTTACCATTTACCTATTAACAATAGTGTAAAATATTTGTACACAAACTTCGTAAAATTTTCAAAAAAATTGTGTCTGGATACTATTCTAATTACTAGACATATTTTTTATATCATGTGAATATTTTATTTTAACCTGAATGACTCGAAATCTCTTAATATAAAAGTTATCAATTTTTTCCTATCAAATGATTGGTAGAAACACATTTTTAAAATTATTCTCGTAAAATATTTTGTTCCTCATTTAACTTTAAATCATAGTTTTGTATTTTTTATCTTGACCCCATTTATTTTTTGGTCTTTCTTTTTTTTAACCCTATAAATGTCACTGTATAGCAGTAGACACCTCACATCATTATACTATATTACAGAGAAATGCGATGCACGTGTTGATGAATGCGATTAATGGTAATAAAGCAAAAGATCGTAAACAGCGACGGTTTGTAAAGACTAACGAGAAGAATAATTTTAAAAATCGACGGAGAATTGCTCGCGTAGGAGAGAAAAGTTGACGTCGGGTTTTGACGTATTAAACCAAACCCTCTTCCATTGGCGAATTCTAATAATTTAATTTGTATGGGAGTTAATTGTTAATATAGGAAAATTTTATTTTACTTTTTAATCATCGTTTTTAAATAGAAATTCTGTAGATCATGAAAGTAATTCAGATCGTACTTTATGCAATGAACTATTTCTTACAAAAATATAAGAAAAACTTATTAAAAATTAACAATATATCATTCTTGATTGTATAGAAATTGAAAACTATGTCCCCCCGACCAAATGTAAAATTAACGTTTATTTTTCTTGCTCAATTTAACTTTCGGGAAAAGTAATTCATACTATTATTATTTTAGGATAGTCGATGAACTTTTCCACGACTTTACTGAAGATTAAAACGAGAAAGTTTACTCATAGTTGATTTAATGTAAAATGAATTGTTTAAGTTACGTAATAATGACGATGGACGTCTAAGCTAAGCTTACGATTCTGAACAAATTTTCACTTTACTAATAGTATTACTGGACTAATATAGTTATATTAATAAATAGGTAATTATATTTAAAAAGAAAAAAACTTTTGAATAAGTATTTTCATACAAAAAAGTGTTTACAGAAAAAAAAAGGAAAAGAAAAAAGAGAACAAGAAAAAAAACATTTATTTAAAAACACTAGTTTCTTTGCTCTATTTAGAATCTAAAACAGTAGCTTTAATTTGTTCAATATTATTAAATATTTCTTACTCCTATAAAATTAATTATTTTAATTTTATAACCCCTATATTGCAGATATTTCCACCTGAATTCGTTTGCGCAACTAGGAAAAAAATGTTGAGGGGAGAGGGTAGCTAACGTGTTTATTTGATTGACTTAACCCCCCATCCCCTCATAAACAATATGTAATTTTTAAGAAATCTGAGAAGGTTTTGATTAGTTTTTTGGAGGAGGCTACCTCCTTAATTACATCTTATCTGTATAATATTCTTTCTTCGTTTCCAAAGACTTATATTGTTTGGCATATTTGGAGGTTGGCAAAATTATATATATTTGCACTTATAGGAAAGTGTAAGGAGAGGGGGAACAAATTATATAAATTTTCGTTTTGTGTACCAGTGTTTATTTTAGACCATATGCTTCAGGGAGGTGATCAAAAATTTTCGGGGGGGGGAGACCTTAATGGTGTATATTTATAGTTATTTTCCGGGGGGAGTATACATTTTTCTCCGGTTCCCTTGATGTTATCTCCTTGAAATAAACACGGTCCGCAACTGCGATTTCGGAGAAATTGACTAAGTATCGGGTTTCAACTAAAAATTGGGTCTACCGTAAACGTCTTGGATCACCGCGGTGTGTTGCGGGTGGAAGAGGCATACGACGCGCGAGTGACGGTAATAAAGTAAATGAAGGCAAAAGGTAGCTCCGTGAACGGGAACCAAAAGAACGTGTGTTTGTACCCAGGGTGCGAGGAGCGAAAAATCTTAAAAATCTACGGTGAATCGTATTGTGTTGCGGGGGGGGGCGAGGAGTACGTTGGTCGGGAGGGTCGTCTTCGTCGTCGTCGAGGTGTATAGCGTGTTTAATGGATCACCCTCCCTTACTTCCCCCGTATTGCGTCTAACCCCTGTCCATGCTCTCCCCTTCCCCCCCGAAAAAAACGCACACACACCGTCGAAGTCGCGGCGGCGGGGTACGCGGTACCGTCCTCGGAGCAAAGCGCACACGCCGAAGCGTGGTCGGACGTGTGCGTGCGCGCGGCCACGACGGGCGGCGCTTGTGGTGCGTGCGAGTGGTGCGTTCCGCACTCCGGCCTCAAAAGCACCGTGCGGGACTTTTTTCAGTCGTACTTCGGGACGCCGCGCGCGAACACTACCATCGCCATCACGCCGGTGGCCAACATCAGCCGGTCGTCGTCGTCGTGCGGTATTTCCCTCGTTTTTCGGTTCCCATCGTTTTTCGGTCCTCGTCGATTTTCGTGCGCGCGCATTCACGTCGTTTTCACCAGTGACATTTATCACTTCGAATTGGGGGGAAAAAAAAAAAAAAAATTTAATTTTTTTTCCCTTATTGAATGGCACGTGTCACGAGTGACTGATATATTTTAATCGTACGATCATTTTTTTTTTTTTTTTTTTTTATTTCTCGTATACGCGTAATACTCGGTTTATTTATTCGAGTGTACGATTTTTTTCCACGTCGACGACGACGACAAGAGAACAATAATAGTGACGGTGGCCGTTACCGCGGCCGTCATGACGTGATAGTCGTCCACGGCCACGACACATTGTCTGCACGTGCACGACCGCCGCCTCCGATCTATGGACGTGCATCCGGCGCCGCGGCCGCAGTGGTAGCGTGTGGTGACGGACCGCAAGACATCGGGCGACCAATCATGATCGCGGTCGCGTGGCTTTGGCTGGTGGCCGCGGCCGCGACCGGCATGGCCGTGGCCAGCGAGTACCCGGAACGCGAGTGTTGCGATCCCGTCAACGCACCGCCCGCGCCAATTTCCGCGGCGCCAAACTATGCGGCCGCAGCCGCAGCCGCAGCCGCCGCCGCACAAGAGACAGGCATCGCGGCAAGCACGCCGCCCGTCGAAATACCCGTAAACGGCGGACACCGAGGTAAAAATATCGGAGAAAAAATTATGGTTTTTTTTATTTTTAAATAGTTACACTGTGTTTTGTTACAATGATAAGAATATAATACAATATTTATTTCAATAAAACATTATTAATCGACTACGAATATTATAGTACTATAGCGGTATAATATATTACGTGTGATGTGCATAGGCGTAACTAGAGGGGAGAGGCTTGAATCCCTCAAATATATTTCAAAACCATCCCATATCAAAATATGTTATTGTTCCTTAACGCTAAACGAAAAAAAAAAAAAAAAAAAACTGTAGGTATAACAATAATGAATTTTTTTTTAAAAATAAACTTTAAGAATAACTAAATATTTTATCTAGCCAATAGATCTACGTATATTATTATGAAATATTAATCCAAAAAAACTGTCATAGGTAGTAATTTTTAGACATAAACAACACAAAATGGTCAAAAATGTAACATTCAGTTCACACTGTTTTACAATAATCTAATTGTAAGTGTTAATTACTTTATTCAAGTAGGGTTGAAAAAAAGTATTGACCTTCAATATAAGTTAAAATAATTTTAACGAAGTTTTGTAATTAAACCGCAAAATAATTTAAATTATTTTTTCGTATTCAAATTATTAGGTAACTGTAATAAATATAAATTATTTTAGATTCTGAGTGAAGCAAATGAATGCTTTTACAGTGATGTTTATTTTTTATATTTTTCCGTAAACAGTTTCTCGTACGAAATTACTAGTCTAAAAGTTTCGACCAGCAATTTTTTGTATCACATTCGCCTCTAGAAGGTATTTTTGACTGGTCATTTTTCGAAATGTTCAATAGTTTTCACAAAATTTGGAGAAAATTATCATAAATTTGACGAAAACACAAGAATTAATACCGATAGTTTTAAATTAATATTTTTTACGTGTGTTTTCGAAATAACTGATCAAATAATTTCAGGTTTTTAACCTCCATCAACCTCTCTTCCTCCCTTAGAGTCCACCACTAAAAAATTTTAAATTAGAAGATTGCGTCAGGTACCTCATTGAAAAATTCGAGACAAAACGTTCTCACACCACTTTACCGTTATTTTCTATTTTTTTCCACATAATTGCTATTATTAAATATACTCGTTTATTACTCCGCGGAAAAATCCTGGTCTTCAACCCTCTTTACATCGATACCTAGTTACGCCTATGGAAATACGTTATGCATATAACTTCATGCGCCGTGTACAATAACATACAGTGTACACTACTATACACAGGTACGATGCATCATAATCGGATAATAATATTATAAAATGATTAAGTGCTCGCGTCCCAGCAGCCGGTCGTTTTTATGCGTGAGACCGGATGTACGCGTATATGGAAGACGCGTTACGGCGACGACGGCAATAATAATTGTTATCATTGTTGTTTTTTCACGCCGTTACGCACCATTGCATTGTTTCAAAATGCCGTTGGTATAGATCAGGGATTCTCAAACTGTGGTACGCGTACCCCTTGGGGGTACTCGAAATTTTTTAAGGGTTGCGATTGTGGCCAACAAACTTTTAAATTAAAATAGAGAAAAACACACTAAAATTTAAGGTAACTTATTTTGCGAATTTCAGGCTTAAAACGATACCATATCTAATCGATTCATTCGTCATTGATTAAGCGCGGCTACCGTTATATCAAGTAGAGTAGCAAACAGTCGAATATATAATTGTACGGGTGCGACGTGACGTTAGAATAGAAATCAAGTGTGATCCTACAATAAAAAACAAATACTTCAGTTCTGGTACTACATTTCTGGATCTGTGTTGGAAAGGAACAAAAAAAACTGTCTATCATTGTTGTCAAATTTCTTATTGGGTTTTCTATCACTTAATTATGTGAAAAGGTTTTTCAAGTTTAACTTATGTTAAAAGTAAATATAGAAACAAATTAAATGTTGAAGATGATTTAAGATTGTTTTTAATTAAATTAGAACCCAATATTGATCAAGTGTGCCAACAGAAACAAGCTCACCCTTCTCACTAATTTCTTTGAAAATAAGCGATATTAGTTTTTAAAATTTTTTGTGGATCAGTTTTTAATAACTCAATCTTAATGAAACAAAAATGTATGTAAGTCATTAAAAATTTTTTATATATATTTTAGTTTAGTAACTAAGAAGGGGTACCAAAAACAATGTATTTGTACAGTGTTCATAAAAGTTTGAGAATCCCTGGTATAGATAATACGTCGTATACGTATTATACATAATAATATGTGTCTAAGCCTTATTCGTCATTCCCTCGCGGCAAGTTTTTTTCGTTTAACAGAATATAGTGCACAGATATCGGGTAATAATAAATCGTAATATTTTTATTGCACAATTGTATACCGATCAAACGGAACGCGCATACATACTCGTTCCCGCGACGTCGCTGTTCGCGAGATATTATTCGATTATTACGAAAATATAATGTAATTAAGTATTTACATTTTATACAAACAATGCGTCCCGCGCGGGATTCGACGGGCGGGTAATGGAAAAACGTACGAAATCGTAGTGTTTGCCGTGCGCGAAAAAAATGGGTTTTTTCCACAAAGATTCGGCCCCACGTGGTTGCTTCGAACGAATTTGTAGGGGGAAAAATACGCAAACTAAGGGGGAAAAAAATACCACGCGACGACGACGGCAGTGCGGAACGTCAGCACGCGACTTTCTGCTTAACCGTCGTCACCGTAGTAGTAGGTAGACGTTGTCGTCTGAGCACACACACACACACAGACGCACACAAACCCACTTACACTGTATATACACTCATAGACACTTACACACACGCACACACACACGCGCGAATCGATATCTCGTAGAGGCATATAATATTTATTATGACGTCCGAATATTTCATTATTTATTTTTCTTTTTCCATTTTTTTTTTTTTTTGTCGGTGGCGGCCTAAATACCCGTTTCTAAGCGTGTTTCCTCGGCTTTTCATTCTCCCCGACCAGTTAGATATTATTTATATTATACTCGGAAAAATATACCGCTAATATAATAATATTTTACGCAAACAATGACTCCGCGGCTAACCTACGCCCCCCATCATCGTCGCGCTGTCGCTTTCGTCGTCGCGTATTCCGGAATAACATAATAAGGCGTATAATGTTATGAGGTGGTGTAATATAATAATATTATATTTATATATATATATATGTAAAAAAAAAGTCAACCTAGATTAATATTTAATGACCTGACAAACCGTGCACAAAATACCCCGCGAAATGTATATGTTTATTAAATGTATATAAGACAAAGAACTTCAGCCGAAATTGAAGAAAACGACAGACCATTAGCTCAATTCGGCCGGTTTCTTTTCAAACGATGTGTGATTATTTTTAAAAGTATGTAGCACGTGGTAACGTGGCGTGTGTTATAAGCTCATTGGAAAATAATGTTGTATACAATCACGAGAAAATAACAATTTTATTCGATATTGAATCAAAAGAACAAAAGTATCAAATTACGAGACAGTTATAGCACGATTTCGTAACACTGCAAGTCGTTATTTAAGCAATATGTACGAACGCCTTAGAAAAATATTGATACATTTAAAAAAATTTGAAGACAATGCACTGTGCCATTCGATGTGTCGTTATTATACCTTTGATTGTATTAATTATTATTCAACAGCACCAAGTGTCTGCTTGTTCAGTAGATTTAACACCTGTTTCGCATAATAGTGTTTTAATAAATTACGTTTAAGCTAACATGACCACGAGTCATCTACCTTTTACGTATTACACATTCGTGATTATGTTTTATTTAGAAACAATTGTACACAAATACATATTATTATATTTTATTGTATAAAATGTGCATACCGTTTCTT
Organism: Stegophylla sp. TES_Ste_2020; assembly: GCA_025469315.1. Classification (NCBI taxonomy): domain Eukaryota; kingdom Metazoa; phylum Arthropoda; class Insecta; order Hemiptera; family Aphididae; genus Stegophylla; species Stegophylla sp. TES_Ste_2020. The sequence continues at coordinate 15,677 of JAIPRM010002889.1, forward strand.
CAATGAAATTGTATGTAAACATAATTTAAAATAGTTTGTTTCTTATATACACCGGTTTACACTAAGAAAATGTAAGTATGTATCGAGAACTATATCAAAAAACAATAACATTACCTAGAAAAATATATCGAAATTATTAGGATTCAATTGTTTTATGTGTTTTAAGCAAATTTATGCATACACTCACATTACATAGAAATTAAAATAATGTGATTCTATCTAACGGTCGACAAAATAATAAGATTAAATCATTATTTAAACTTAAAACGTTTATCGGTGGTTAGGTGCTCTTCTCATTTCTCGCAGATTACACAATACCATATTATGACTTCACGGTTTTTGAATAAGTTTATTTTAGCTTATTATTTGATAACTACAATAATTAGCATGGTAAATGTACTTTCAAGTTATTTTTACAACGACGTGTTTTTGTATTTATATTGTCTTCCAGCGTAAAGAAATAGTTGTCGAAATGTTTTATTTGACTTTTCTATAGATAGGAAATTGCATCTTGTCGGTACTTGTCATTTTTTCAATTTCTCAATAGTTTTACAAGTACACGGCAAGACTATTAAAAGGGGAAATTTACACGCAATTTTTGCTAAATCAATTTAAGTTATCAAGCCGTAACTTAGCAATAATATTTATAATGGTGCTAGGAACTCGAAATTGTCACCGGTAATTAAAAATAGTGTTGTACAGACTATAATAATTTCCAATACAAATGTACTTACATCATTCAACTTTTTGGATAAATATAGAATATGAAATACATCGATTTCGAGTGGTTTTTGTAATTTGAATTTTTTTGAAATTTGAAATACAGTTTACATTTTTTACTAAAAGATGAACACGTCTTTTACCTAGGTTCAAAATTTCGTAAAAATAGGCTTCACGAACGATTTTCGAAGAGCTTTAGTATATGAATTACGGTTTAAATGACCGTTGTTACGAAAAATAACAGATTTATTAATTAGTTACTAGTTAATAGTATGATTAATTTAATAACTAACTTTTTGTAACTATTAAAATACTATAATAATAGTTAGTTCCCATACCTGTACATTTTACACAAGCTTCTTTAAATGTGTGTTTCGCTTACATTTAAAATTTCAAATATACCAATTTAGTTAATGATTTCTGATAGGAGCTTTATATTTATGTATATTTTTGGGTAATACTCCACATATTTTACTGCAAAAAATTTAAAACAAAATAATTATTTAACTTTTGGTTACAAAAACTTTCGAAAGTTTAGTGAAAATTTTGGAACTTAAATTTATTATTATTGCATAACGTTCACAATTATCTTTATTTGGACTTCAAAATATAAAAACGTAAAAGTTTTTGCTGTAACCTACATTTATAATTCTTTAAATGTATCGCATTGTCGATTGTATTTATAGGTAAGCACTTTAAGTGCTCAAATTTAATAAAAAAAATCATTTTCACGAATAAACATTCGATTGACTTCAATAATTATTCTGTTCTAATTTATAAATTAATTCCATTTGGGTTCAGGAAATTTATCATAATATCATATGGTTCCATGTTCTTTAAAAACTCAACTACTAGTACAAATGTCTATTTATAATCATTTTCATAACAAAATTGTTTATTAATGTTTTAAATTGATAAATAATTATATCATTATAATTATTATTGTTATTTTTCTTTTTTTTTTTTTTTTGATTGGAGGGACGAGGTAGTGATTAGTCACCCAAATTATATGCTTGTGTATTAAACTTACAATTTTATAACTTATATTTAATTTACACTCTTTAAATAATCACTCTAGTGACGGCAATGCATGTATAAATTAATACCACTCAAAATAATTTTAATATGCAGGACAAATAATAGTATAAATTTTCCACCCTTGATCTTATGTCCTCCTCCGTCTTAAAGCGAAGCCACCGTGTTGATTAAATCCCACCACTATTATCTTACCTACTGTTTTCAAAGTAAAAGATAAACAAAAATTAAAGTATTAAACACACAAAAATAATATGATGATTAATTAGAAAGTTTTAAATAAATTATTGGCTACATTACGGTTTTATGGAATATTAATTTACTTGGAAAGAAATCGCAAGAATTCTGTAAATATCATTACGACTAACTCAGTAAATTTTGACTTCTCGAGTAGGACTGAGAAATTGGATCGATTAAAAGTGTCTTCGCCTTCATTTTGGTAAGATAGTGTGGTCGCGAAATGACCCATCTTCTATGTTATAACTTATTTGTACACAAATATAGTGCTGCATACTAGATCATATTATAAAACAATATTCTACATTTTGAAACCATGTGAAAGTGATAATAACTATAAAATGAATATGAATTAAGCTTTTTTACGTTTGAGAATTTTGTTTAATTAATGAAAAATAAAAATAATTTATGTATATGTATTTACCTAACCACGCAACATTTAAATGTTATAAAATAGTTAATAGTACAAATCGTAAGTCTAATTTAGATTTTAAGAATTTATATAATTTTCTAAAACATTACATGGGTAATTTCGTTGTATATTCAAATCACATAATATTTTCACGAACAAAGTAGAGGACACAATTATTTTTGATCGTCTTACACGATAAGCAAATTTTTTCAAAAATGACAGTGACAAGTAACAAAATTCGTATTTTGTGTTACGGTGTGACAATCACCATAAAGCACAAAATAATAATGTTATCCTCAGTATAGCGTGTCTCAATTTCGCATCGTTATTATGAATTTATATGTCGTTTACAGAAACCAATAGTTTTTCATGAAACAATTTTGCCATATAGCCGCGTATTATATTTATGTAATATTCTATTACATTATTTGATTATTTGCTTGTGTTTACCGTTGGCTTTTATCGACTCGCGGGCCCACAGTCGTCGTGTGCACACGATTTTCTACCTCTGTTTATTGTAATCGCGTATAATATTATTATCATGTAAACAATATAAGTAGTGTTTTACGTCGAAATCACTGTTTATCAACCATATGTTTTTTTTTAGATCCTAAACTTTAGATTCTAAATTTTTTTTTTATTTTTTTTATTTTTTTTTTCTGTGTACAACTTTTTGTATGGAAATACTTGTCCAAAAGTTTCCATCAGTAATTTTTTGAAACCAGCTTTGCCTCTAGATTGTATTTTAGAGAGGTAATTTTTTGAATTTCTCAATTTTTCAATTCTTTTTGGAAAAAACTACCCAAAATTTGACAAAATCTACTCGGAAACCATCATTTTTTGATCCAAACTATATGAAAATTTAAACATAGATAGAAAATCATATAAGAAAGATTTTGGCGCAAGAAAATTTTGAAAATGTGGAAAAAAAATTTTGGACATTTTTCTTACATTTTTTTTTTTCATTTATTTTTTATATTATAAACTTCCTTTGTTCAGAATCGTTTTATTGAAAAAATGATTTATCGTTTCTTTAAAATTTAATACACCCATCAAGAGAATCCCACCCGTTGTGCGAAGAACACCCATCGTACGAAGTATGTCCGGATTTTTAAAATTGAAGCGTATACTATTACGATGGTTTTTCTTCTTTTTGGAGCATTCGAGAAAACCAAAATACTCCGTTGTAAAACCGCATATTGTTTTTCATTAACTAGAACAGTTGCGCGGTAATCATAGTGGCTTAGACTGAAATTAGGTTTAAACTAGTAAAGTACTGGGATTTATTTTATCTGTTTTTTTCTCTTTACTCCATCGAATTAATCGCATATTTTGCTTATTGTACCACTTAATCGATTACAGACAGTGAGTAATTAAATAATCAAATAAAGATTTGAAAATGACATGGTAGAGTTTTGATTCACATCATGAATGGATTAATGTATTTCTATTACTTTTTTTTTTCAAAAAATTTTTTTTTATATTGAAAGATATCTGACGTGTTTTTTTTTAAACCGTGGTTGAATTTTTGTATGGGTTAGTTCGATAAATAATTTTTTACAGAACTTTAAAATTGTAATCAGTATGGATCCAAATTTTTCAGTCAAAACCTCAAAAAAAAAAACACTTAATATCGATCCATTTGGATTTTTTTTTTTTTAAAGATTACCACAGAGTACAATTTTTATAAGTTCGAGTCATGGACCAAATATTTGTTGATGTCGGATTTCAAAACCAAACACTTTATCATAATTTCGTATCATATACAATGGACAAGGTGGACAATTTTATAAAAGCCTACTCACAAATTTAAAATTTAAAAACACGGCAAAATTGGCGCAAGAAAATTTTGCAAATGTGAAAAAAAAATTTTGGACATTTTTCTAACACTTTTTTTCTTATTCATTTTTTATATTATTAACTTCCCTCGTTCACAATCGTTTAGTTGAAGAAATGATTTATCGTTTTTTTAAAATTCAATACACCCGTCAAGAGAATCCCACCCGTCGTGCGAAGAACACCCATCGTACGAATTATGTCCGGCTCTTTTACTTATATATTGTACTAATTAGCTATATTACTTGTCATTTGTAATATTTTTAACAGATAGTTAACTCATCTTTATTTAAAATTCATATTTTAAAAAGAGAATTATAATAACATTCATTAATGTCCAGCACGTCAATTAATCATACTTGAAAGTTTATTAAAATTAAAGTGATTTGAATTCAAAGATTTTAACTTAGTAATGTCAAAAGATTTAAATTATGTAATTCAATTAATTTTTTTGATATGAAAAGTAATTTAAAGATATTATTAGATTAATTTGAGATATGAAGCGCCAAATCGAACGTCATTATAAATTATAGTTTCTGTCAATCTCATATATTTTAAACAGCTGTATAAAGTATGTAAGAAATAATATGATATTTTTGTTTAAGATTATACATATTATATGAAATACTGACGTTTTTTACATCGTCAGTATTCATTGCTCTTTGAAGTTTTGAAAAAACGGTAAATGATTCAATGAAATAATTTGGAGTGGAGTTTCAGCACAATATATAGGAATGATTAAAATTCATTTATTTTTTCGTGAAAACGATAAATTTTGCTGTATTTTGAGATTTAAATATATAAAATTAGAAATTATTTTAATTGATTCTGATAATATAAGATAGGCTATACACGAGTCAAATTTTATACAGTTATTAATTTTTTAAAGAATTAATTATTGCGATTGTTATGAAACTATAGAGAAAATATATCTGTTGTTTTTGTATTATAATAGTTGTTCTATTTTTTCGCGTAGATATTTTAGTAAATCGTGCACCTTAAAATAGAAATTTTCTTATAAAATATTGATAATTCCATATTTCATCTCTTTTAACACATCAAATCACTTTTCAATGCAATTTAACCTGAGTCCAAATTATTAGATAAAGCATTAAGAATTCATTGAACATCACTCTTCAACTTAACTGGTAATTGACTTTGTATATATAGCTATAGGGAATCCCATGTTATCTTTCAAATCAAAAACAAGTATCAGAATTTCAAGTACATTATTGATTTAAAGTCTTCTTGTGTTAGCGCTTATATTGTTTAAACGTTTGGTCAAGGCTAATAATTGATGTCAGTAGTTGTGGCTTGTATAACGTTTGATTCACTTTTTTTCCTTTACGGTCACTACTGCTGCTAAAAGGTATGAACAAATTTCATAATTCAAAACTAAATGCGAATAGTTTTCAGAAAAAATATCAAATAATATAATCCTTCGTAAATTTCAAAGAAAATGTATTAAAAAGTTTTACTAATTTTTAGATAACGTAATCAAAAACAATGTACCTTTGTGTAATATATATTTTAATAGTTATTGTTCATTTAATTAATTAAATTTATCAAAACATGACCTTAAACGTCATTTTGAACAAAAAAACTTTAGAATTTTTTTATGAGGTATCTTTTTTGAACTTTACAAATTATATTAGTATATATTTGACAATTTATATGTTAATGGTGTGTTATATTCTAATTACCTTAGGCCTTAGATTATCATATTGGTTTGTACCCAATCTATAGTTAGGTTTCTTGTATTCGATTTAACAATTTAATAAAATTGATCAATAGGTAATTGATAATGGATCAATATTGAAACGATGGATATTTTATTATTGGATTAGGTACATCTGATGATTCTAATGGATATTGTTTATACAAATGAGTATTACATATATATTCACAAGTGTAATATAAATGTAATTTAAAATAAAACATTGATACACTACTACGGCAGGTTGTTAAAGACGGCGAGGCAATCGTCCTCGTCGTCGTCGTCGTCGTCGTCGTCAGGTGAAGCCAATTTTCTCTTTATCATAGGATAATCCGAAGGATTAAGTAGTGTACTGAGTGTTTAATAAGGTGACGGGGTGGTCGGGGGATGAAGTTTAACTATCGCATAGTCGACCGTGTCAATGTCTATTAGTAAGACGACCGCCGCGTAGTCGATAAAATTAGAGTGACAGTTGACTGTGTCACGCCTTGATCGTGCTGAAAACCGTTGAAAAGTTTTGCTGTTTGTGCGAACAGGCATCGCGGTGAAATGGAACGTCGATCACTTTCGACCGTGAAAACGGTTTTCATTCTGAGTAATCGTGTGTGGGACGAATTCGGAGGACGAAGGATTAGCTTTTTTTATACTTTCAGTTGTCTCTCGGTCGCTATTTTTGAGTGTGTACAGGTATCCCGGATTTATTTTCCTACTCTCTACGATAAGAAGTGTATATGAAATAGATTCGTAAAAAATTTTCAATTTTAATAACGCGATATTGAAATAGTGACGAAATATTAACATAAAAAAAAAAAATCTTACTATATTTGTTGTAATTTAAATCATAATTTATTCATTGAAACGCTTGTAAAATTGTAAATTCACCTCGCCGATATTTTCAAACATATTTAGATATGTATATTAGATATTTTATTATCTTATTAGACATTAAAATTTAATCAATATTATTTTCATAGTATTTTTTTTTCATATGCATATTGAAAATATTGAGCGTGATTCAAATTTTAAATTTTCAAAAGAGTTTTGATTGAGAAGAAAAAAATCGTTGTTTTACCTCAAAACATTCAATTTTGAATGTACATTTTTTTAATTTTAAAATATGCATACTTTTATAGAAAAATTACTGACGATTTTGAAATTCTTTCAAGGCTGTTAAAAATATAAATTATAAAGCTTATATTATGTTTTCAGCTCATAATATAAAAAATTATAATTTTCATTAGAAATGGACTCTGAATAGCGAATTTTCCCTAATACATATTACCAAATTTTATAATCATTACAAAGAAATTAAATTTCTTTGAAAATTTTATCCAAACTATATTAAAATTATGTTGATTATAAGTGAAAACTTGTAGTATTTATTTATATTAGTTTTTGAGTTTTGTCTATAATAGTATGTGTGTTCGACTTACTCTTGACAAAAAATTACAGCTTTTTTTAATAATACAGCTCTTATTATTTTATATGATAAGCTATTTCTTATTCAAAGAGTAAATAATTGTTTACAATCATTATAATATTATGCTACGTGCATTTACATATTATATTTATGGCAATAAAATTTTAAATTCATAATAATATAGTCATTTCTATCCATAACTGGTTTATTATTTTGTTTAACCTTCAATAATAATATTATTTTAAAAGTCATAATCACTTTAATAATACAGTATAGATATGTTTATAGAATACAATTAATAAAGCAAAAAAAAAAAATTCTTTTAAATTGTATATTAGGTAGGTGATAAAATATAGTACTTACTAAAATAATAACTGTTGTATCAATAATATAATAATTAAATTAAAAATGTATAAATGTAAATTTTTACACTTTATTGGTTGTGTGCTGATTGAACAGAACCTATTAAAAATCTATGGAGGCTATATGTGCTACTACATTTTTTTTATTTTTTTTATTTTTTTTGGGGGGAGGGTCTTTTGGCCTTCCAAATTACACTTATGTATTTTTCCTCCATAATACTATTACAGAAAAACATTTTGTCAACCCTAAACAATCACTGTATAATGACGCCAGTGGATACGCGTATCTACATAACTAAACATCGTCTCACAGCACTTTCACCGACTTACGTTCGGTGTCTTTTTCGAAATTGTTTTATCCAGTTTGCAGCACGGTGAACGACATTCATGATAATAATATGCAAATACAGCCAGTGCCGTTCGTATAAAATATAATATGTTACTAGTCGCACCACTAATAAAATATAATAATATAAGTAGGTGACTATATAATAATTGTCATGCGAACAACCGATTACGGTATCGACCCGGTGAACTCGCAAAGTTCAAATAATTGTAAAACTCACCGGAAACACGGCGTATCCACTGAGCTACCCTCCGGTTCTAAAATCGCCGGAAATCGCAACGTCGGAAATGACGCGCGACCGGGGTGGGGTGGGGCGTTCAACAGAGATTCGGTACCCAAAACCGCGTCAGTATAATAATAATGTTTTAGGACCGTAGTACTTACTGTGTGTGTGTGCCTGAAACGACGGGGAATCGGATACTGTAGGACGTGATATTAAATATAATGATCGGTGTGCGCCGACATTCGAGTGCGTGTAACGGTTAAGTGTCGACAATTATTCAGTGCGGCAATTCAGACGTGTGCGATAACAATTAACGTTACGGCGGAGCCGATCAATAAGTGCACGTCAATAAAATTACGACGCGCCTTCAATCTGTGTACGTACGTACATTCACACGTATATCGGTTTATCGCGATTCCATTGCTTTTAATGCGTGCCGACATGTCAGGGGCTATTTTGTAGGTTTTCTTCGCTTCTCATTACGGGATTCGATAATTTTTGAATTCAATTTGAAAATAAAAACGTGCGTTGAAAAAAACAATTTCACAACTTTTCCAATAATTCAAAATTAAAATAAAAATTTCTTTGCTTTTCACCGGGGTTCAGTATTTTTACACGTTTACAGTATGTAAATTAATTGGAAAGTCAATAGTTATTATTCCTAATATAATGCAAATATTGAAGTTCTGTTTTTTTTTTTTTTTAATACAATATGAGACTTATAGTCTGTGGTTAAAAAAAAATCCAAAATTCAAAACCGCCAAAAAAAAATAGCCACTTTGTAGAATTACTTATAAGTTACTCAGGGGGGAAAAAAACAATTTTGAAATCGGTTGAATTTTGAATGAACGAGAGCATTTTATTTTCAAAAAACACAGCAAATTACATGCATAATTTCATTGCAAAGATCATTGTTGTATAAAATTTAGTTATGTATAGCAGTCAATGGGGGGTATATTGAACATTTATAAAAATAAACAAAAATATTACAAAAAACATTAATGAGTTGTGTGTACTTCATTACCTAATATCATATTATTAGCTATCTATTTAAAAGTTTAAAAATCATACAATTTTACAATTTGCTGTTTTTTGAAAAATAAAATGGTCTCATTCATTCAAAATTGTTTTTTTTCCAGAGTAACTTATAAGTTATTCTACAAAGAGGCTATTTTCGAAATTTTTCAAAATTTTTTTTTGAATACTTAAAAAAATTTTTTTAGCGGATTTGAATTTTGAATTTTTTTTTACCATGGTAAAAGATGGACTATAAGTCACATATTATGTTAAAAAAAACGGAACTTCAATATCTGCATTTTATTAGGAGTAATAACTATCGACTTTCTAATTAATTTACATACTGTATAATGTATAAAACGTAGTATAAAACTCAAATTCAGTAAATGATACCTTAATTTATTATTCCTATGTAAATTAATGGCTTCAGTACCTACCTAGTTCTCAAAATTTAAAAAAAAATTCAACAACAATTTTGTTTCTAACTCTTAATTGGTAGGTAGGTATTACGTTTCATTTTTCATGATTGTATAATTTTTACTGTATGATTTTTATGAATAATTAGAAACTGTTAATTGCCGTTTGTATATCAAATATACAAAAACTTAAATTTTTTTGGTATTTGTACTCTTATTTTAAATTTTTAATTGAAAAAAGCCGGACATACTTCGCACGATAGGTGTACTTCGCACGACGGGTGGTATTCACTTGACGGGCGTACTAAATTTTAAAGAAACGATAAATCATTTCTTCAGTAAAACGATTCTGAACGAAAGAAGTTAATAATAAAAAAAAAAAAATTTCAAAAAATGTCCAAAATTTTTTTTCAAATTTTCAAAATTTTCTTGCGCCAAATTCTTTTTTATAGGATTTTCTATCTATGTTTAAATTTTTATAAAATTCGGATCAAAAAATGATGGTTTCCGAATCGTTTTTGTCAAATTTTGGGTAGTTTTTCCCAAAAAAAAAAATTGAAGAATTGAGAAATTTAAAAAATGACCTCTCTAAAGTACAATCTAGAGGCAAATCCTGTTTCAAAAAGTTATTGATCGAAACTTTAGGACAAGTATTTCTATACGAAAAGTTTTACACAGAAAAAAAAAAGAAAAAAGAAAAAAAAAAAGATAAAATAAACATCATTGTAAAAACACTAGCTTCTTCACTTCATTCAGAATCTAAAAAATGATCATGCGTATACTTCATGAAAAATTTTAAAAAAAATTTACCAATTTTGAGCTAAGTATACAATTTTGAAAACATTTGAAATTTCTCATTTTTTGAAAGTTATTAATGAATTCAATAGTTTTACACAAAATTACACAATTGAATGAACATAAAATAATATTGGTTAAGCTAATCTTTATAAACTTGGTCTCTAAATAGCAAATTACATTGGGAATATTTAAGTGCAATAATATTTTTGACAGACTAATAATCAAATACTTTACAAGGATTTGATTGAGAAAAATTAGAAAAAGTACGGACAAATATTATGGGATATGGGTCATCCAAAACGTTTACAATACTTCTTCGTCATCTCATGAATTTTTCAACACAAAATACAATTGTGAAACTGAAATCAGCGTTTGTCTATAATTTTCGAATTATTTGATTTTGAGTTTCAATATTTTCAATGAAAAATACGTATTATTTTATCTGTTCAACTCTGTTTTAGATTTTGAATAAACTGAAAAAGCTAATGATTTTACAATGATGTTTATTTTTAGATTCTGAGCGATAGTAAAGAAGCTTATGATTTTACAATGATGTTTATATTTTTTCTTGTTCAAAAGTTTTGATCAGTAACTCAATAGATTTGAAATCACACCCAGATAGTACTTAAGTACTTTAAAGACGTAATTTTTCAAATTTCTCAATAATTTTACAACAACGAGAAAAATCTGTCAAAAAATTTGACAGAAAAAACCGTAAAATATGCTATTACCGGAATTTTCATAAAATTGAAAATTGTTTTTTAACATAACTTCAAAAGTAATATAGCTAGAAATTTGAAACTTTCACCAACTACTAAAACTGGTTAAGAAAACACTTCTTACAAATTTCAAAAATGTTTGATCAATTTTGAATTAAATACAGCTTTTTGAAAATTTTGGAAATTTTTTTTGTTTTTTATTACTTTTTATGTAATATAATTTTAGATCTGGGCGAAGTGAAGAAGCTTATGTATTTACAATGATATGTTTATTTTATAAATTTTTTTTCGATACTGTAAACACTTTTTCGAATAGAAATATTGATCCAAAAGCCTCAATCAGCCACTTTTTGATTCAAGCATCGGCTCTAGATGGTACTTTACACTTAACATTTCTTAAAATTCGCATTATTTCAATGGATTTACACTTGATTGCATTGGAACCCCTGACCCCCCTCATCTGACTTTGAACCTCCACGACCTCGACCCCCTTCCCCCAACCACAACCCTGATCACGAGCCCGACTACGAACTAGCCCCCCTGACCCATGACCCTTACCCTTTTACCCCCCCACCATATATCTTACATATACTTTCTCAAAGTTTGGATCAAAAAATGATGAGTTCCAAGTCTTTTTTGTCAAATTTTTGGTAGTTCTTCCCCTCCCACAAAAAAAAAAAAAAACCGAGAAATTGAGAAATTCAAAAAATGACATTTCGGCTTCAAAAGATTGCTGTTTGAGACTTTTGGACAAGTATTTTCATACAAAAAAATGTTAACAAAAAAAAAAAAGGAAAAAAATAAACATCATTGTAAAAACACTAAATTCTTCACTTCGTTAAGAATCTAAAATTTTACAAGGTATTGATTGAAAATAAATCGGTAAAAGTACGAAATATTTACTATAAATATAAAATACTATAAATAATTTAGTATAAATAAAAATAGGAATGGATTATTTTATTATTAAATAATGGTATTGGACGATTATTAGACTAAATAATGGATTTTATTCGATTGTTTTATTGAAAAATAAATGTAAAATCCAAGGGCGTCATTTCAACTTTTTGAAAGGTATGCTAAGAAGTAGACAGGCCAAAAAAAAATTCAGCAGTCCATTAGTATATTATACCAGAATAATTCTATATATTATATAATAATACATGTTACATATTACATATATACATAGATTTTATTTCTTTTTAATAGGTATCACATTTTCCCAGTATAAAAAATTACATTCATTTTAATACCCACAATTTTTCACGCCTGTGAAGTTAGCCCCCCCAACTCAACCAAATCATTTCGGACAAAGTGTAAGTTATTGTAAGTTCATTCCCGGAATTTGTAAGTTGATAGTTAAGCAATGAGAGACGGCCCTAGCTAATAGTACCCAGCCCCCCACCACGACCAAA